>VZRX01018182.1:0-37381 GCA_013398075.1 Notiomystis cincta | reverse complement strand
AAAAAAAAAAAAAAAGAAAGCTTAACTTTTGATTGAAACTCTTTATTTAAGGAGAAGTGTCTATGCAAGTTTTTCAGTTGAAAAGAATATATGGAAAGCCAGCAAACATCTGCCAAGATCTGAAGAGTATTTTTAAGTTAAATTCTCTCCTTGTGGTCAAAGACTTCTTCATAAGAACAAGAACTGAGGAAGCCATCTCAAACCATCCTAAATATCCCTGAAACCTGACAAACAATTTTCAGATTGGGTCATGCTTATCACCTTGCTGTTTCCAAAATTCCCAGTAATTCATATAATCAGGCCATTCTCAGGTGTGTCTGTAAGAGCCAGAGGCTCTCTGCTCAAGACAGATTCTGTGCACTTCAGGGAGCACTACTGAGATGGTCAGAGCTGCCTGGGATGCCGACAGGCAGCTTTTGCTGGTGTGAAGGCAAACCTGGTATCCAAACCCCGCAGGCTGCCTGCAAAGAGGATCAGGTTCCTCCCACCACCTGACAACAGCACTAGCTTCCCTCGAGTCCATCCAGCCCCAGACTCCATCCAGCATACACATGGAGTGGGCCAGAGAGGCTTGCCAGAGCTCCCTGCTGCCCAGCCCTGAGGGTCCCAGCTGCAATCCTGCCATGTAAGTGATCCAGACTGCCAAGACTGGGCTGCTTCTGAAAGGCAGCCCAGCTCCCAGCTCGAGTTACGGCTGCGGAATCCCATCTGGAGTGGGGTCTTATGTGGGATATGCAGAAAATTATCATTAAAGCTTGTCCAACAGCACAATTGGCACAGCACTGCCATGCCACAAGAGAGCAGGTTTCTCTCTCTCTGACACCAGGGGCATTTGTAGGACTGGGCAAAGGTTTGGGAAGTGTGCCTGCTTCCCCACGCTGCCCAAACACAAGTACCCTCAAGCCGTGGTCACTCTGCAGAGCAGAGGTCGCCCAGCTCGCCACAGAGCACGGCACTCCTGTCACACTGACCCCATGGTGAGTGTCCACAGGCACATTCCCATCTTATTTCCCATTGGGAAACTCGTTCCCATCAGGGTATAGCTGGTTACACCTATTCCTGGGAACTGGCTTTTCTTCTATGCAAATAGAATAATTATTACTCCAAACAAGCAAAGTGTAAAAGGAAAGAAAAAGCATATTCCTAGACAATTTATTAAAACCTTCAGCACTCAAGGTCAAGTTCCATACAATTACATTGTCTCCAGCTTCCTGCACTTTCAAGACTTGCAGTGGTGGGGTGGAGAAAACATCTATGCTAACAGGCTAGAGTATCTAAGGCCCTGAAGAAATGTTACCTAATTACACAATTACAGGAGGTACTGAAGGGTGTGAACTGTCCTTTGGCAGTGAAGATGCAGGACAAGATCCAGCAAACTTCACAGACTCAAGGAAGTGGAAAGCACAAGAAGCTTCACAAATTAATATTAACAATGGCAGCAACTCCCAAGGGGAAGTGAAACCGAGCCATGAAGTTCAGACCCAACTCTTCAGAGTGAAGGGAATGATTCAGATCTGAGGTTTCAATTCCCCAATTATGAAAGTTGAGGCCAGCCATGAAATTCAAGCCAGGTTGACACCACCCTTAGCCTAAAAAGCTTCTGGATTTAGGACCAATGAGTATTTCTACTTCACAGGTACAGGCTCTTATCTTAACTGAGCTTCAGCTGAAATTAATACACACCTGAAGAGTCTCTTACAGCAAAATCTGAGTGATCTGCAAGTGAGGAGGTCAATAAACACAGCAAAACTCCAAATCAAATCAACAAATCTCCCCTATAGAGACTGAATTGCATTGATTGAGGTCAGTAGTGGGCCACCAACAGTGATCTCAGCAAAGCTAATTGGGAGACTACAAAATACTTTGGGGATGAAAGAAAAAACAAAAAGCAATCAAACACAAGCCAACCCAAAGCTTTAGAAAACAAATGCATGCTTTAACATATAGCTCAGGGACTCCACTCTTATTCATACTCGTAAGAGTCAGATTAACACAATCAAGTTCAAGGAAATAAAACAGAAAATAAAAGTATTTTTCTTTGTACTCATACTAGTTTTAACTAAGCTATTCCATCACATGAGCAGATGTTTAAAAGGCCTACAGAAAGCAATCTAGCCAAAGAAGTGTAGCAAGATAATCCAAGATGCAAAATTTTATTGAAAATTAATGTCACACATCAATATAGCAAGAGCCTTAGAAACACAAGAAAATGCTTTTGGCATTAAGCACAAGGACTACATGGTGTTTGAGGAACCATTTAAAATATATTGCTTTTTTCCTTGATTTTTAAAAACAGATATAAGAATGTCATGCACAGTGATTTTCATTAAAATTGTACTTATTATGTCTCAAGAAAGATTAGAAATCAGAGCATTAACATTTCTTTGATATCAATGCCAATGAAATGCATTTTAATATCAAGGTATAAGGACTTCAATTAACAGACTATTATACTTCTTGGAACAGTCTGATACAAAAGGCACTGAGTCACATTCTGCAACTGAGTTTTCTCTCTTCAAGAGGCTATGTAATTATTTAGCAAATAACATTTGTAGTTATGCAAGCTCATATGAGGGCAATCAGTCTCTCATGCTTCAAGGCATATACTGATCATCTCAAGAGGTCAGGAAGGAACTTCCTTCTTCTCCCACATATGAACAAAGTTCAGTTTGCAGGCTACCTCATAAAACTCTACATTTTCCCAGCTCACTGGATGCCAGCCCTTCAGCAGAGGTAGCAAACTGCTGGGATAGACCAATTACCTGACTGAGCAGACCAGAGTCCTTGTTCACTACAGGAGCACACAGCCAGGTAAAGCAGCCTGAATGCAAAGGTTCATTAGATGCAGTTGGGCAGCTCAGGCTCAGAGTTTAAAGGTTTCACCCAAGCCCCTGTGCCTACAGTTTGCTGTCCCTGAAGAGCTAGAGCCAGTCAGTGCAGAGACACACAAGCAGAACCAGAGCTGTCCAGTTCTGTGTCTGCTTTCCCTTTCAGAAGCCACACCAAGGATCACATTCCAGGTTCACAGGAGGCCAATGTGCCCATGGACAATGGATTTAAAGCAAGGTTTCCCACAGGGCTGCACAACACTGGGGTGTCACTGATGTAGCCTAATAACAGCACACAAGTGACACAGATGATGCTCACTTGCATTCCTCTGCTTTGAAGGCCCACAAAGCAGCAGGACACTAAAAATCAGAGAGATGCCCTTGCTCCCCACATTCCAAACTGCTGCTACTCTACAGCAAACAAGAGTGCATCTTTACAATCACACCAGTGGTTTGTAGGCTTGCTACCTCATTGGGAGCATGGAAAGGAGGAGCTCCAGTAGTTACTGGGCAGACAGGAACTACAGCACAGGGACAGGGGTGGCAATAATGACTCCCCTTAGATTTCAGGTATGGGAATTTCTCAAGGCAGGCTGTGGCTGCAATGTGCTCTCCAGGGAATGGAGCTGTAATACAGGGAGTGGATATACATCAACTAGTTGACAGAGACTGATATGACCTGACTACCTGATAAGGCCCAATTACTTCTCTTGGTTATTTCTTGAAAGGAAAAGGCTTACTTTCCTGAAGACAAAGAAATGGCAAAAAAGACAGAAAAGACAGCTGGGAAAAAGTTTTCATTTTATCTGCAGAGGACAGACTACAAAGAAACTCAAATTGCTTTCAGCTCCAGGTATTTGATAAAAGAAATAAAAGAATAGCACCTTCTAATACAATCACCTGGTAGCTGGAAAGCAAATCAAGTCACCTCTAAGATCAGCTTCACAATCATCATCCTCTTATAGCCAAGCAGGACAAATCAGAAAGGCTTTCCAGAAAAGAGTAGGATCCAAATAATGTACATTCTTGTTTAGTGGAAGTCTGAGATGTTGCATTGCCTATTACAGGGATTTCCTAGAGGCCACACCCAATGATGAACTGTAATCTTCCAGGGCAGGCTGTGGGTGCCTTCTATCTTCTAGTGGGCTGCTTCCTCAAACTTGCTGATGGACAGGCCCAGGAGCAGAGCTCTAGATACAGATCAGTATTTCCCTGCCACAGCACTTCCATATTGCCATCCAGAAGCAGACAAGGCAACAAACCAGGAATAAACCTTCACTGGAAGAACAGACAACAGTACCAAGCATAAACCTATGCCTGGGCTGCATTTACAGCTCAGATTCCCACCTCTCACAGGGAAAGGAATCATACTGCCTTTCTTTTCCCAAATAAAAAGGCACAGGACAAGAGTGACCTGCTTTGTGATCTCAAAGAATTCCCTGGAATTTCCAGGCAAGGTATCAAGGCACTTGATTTTGGGTAGCTTTACACAAGGAACGATGGTAGAGCTGCAACTATATGAGATAGGCACTGCTAGTGTTTAATTAGCTATTATTTATAGACTTAACCCAAATTCTGGGGGCTCTTTTCCATCAGCTCTCCTCCATACTGCTATGGCAGAGCAAGTCTTGCTAGGACATTGGAGATGTCCAGAGATGGGATATGGCTCTCGAAGGAGATGTTGGTACCAATCACCATCTGCTCAGACCCCTGCTCTGCTGCCTGGAAGCAGATGATGTGCTGTGCAGAGGTGTCTTCTCCAACTGCACCAGGCTTTCCCCCTCAGTGGTGGCCAGGAGGCCTGCCCTGCCTTTGGGGGCACCTTCCCTTCACGTTGCCTAACCTCGAGTTTGTCAGAGCTGCGGATGCCTCTGCCCCAGATAAATCCAGCACAGACTGCACTGCAGGGCACACAGGTCCTCAGCAGGACTTGAACAGCCTCCTGAGTTTCTCAGGAGATGCTGATCACTGGCATTTGCAACCAAGCTCTGCTCCCCAGCCACTGTTCCTGGTGTACCTTCAGTAACTTCTTCACGTTTCTGGTTGTTGCTGCTGCGAAGATTGGAGGTTCCTCAGAAGCAATGCCTGACAGTGTGGCTTGAAGGACTCTTTCCTGCCAGTGCTCTTCATGTTTGAGCATGAAATGTCTGAGCACCTCTCAGTGGGCAAAATGTCCACCCTCAAATCCCTCCTCCCTCACTGCAAGTATCCACACCAAGTGCCATGTTCAACACGGCCAGGGGAACTCCATGGCACGTCACTTGTCTGTTGACTGCTCCTCTTTTCTGACAGTCTGGGCTTGACACAGACCTCTCCTAAGCCAAGCCCTACATGAATGGCTTTCAGAGACAGAGTTTGATAGAAGCAGTGTGAGAATTTACAAGTCCTTGCTGAGAAAAAGTCTTCTGTGCAGGAATTGCTAAACCCAGATGCACTTTATGGACACAACCAGCAAGTCCCTCTGGTTGCAGGATTAATGGGCAAGGTGGACCTTGCCTGAGGCCACTTGGCTGAGTCAGCTGCAACATATGCTGGCATTGCTTTCCTTTGAACTATGAGGCTTGGAGAGAAAGGACAGAAGATAGCAGGGTTGGTGAAAATGCTAGCAAGAAAATGCTAGCTAGAAAATTAGCAACAGCTAATAACTTCTGAACATCTGTAAGGCAAGCTCTGATCCCTTTTCACAGGTAGGGCACTAGGGAGTTTTGGACACTCTACCCTTTACACCCTGAGCTGCAAAGGGACAGGGACACTGGGCACACACAGATGTCACTACAACTCAACCACACATCAACTTGTGCACTTCAGCCCACCTGGATGGAGACCACAGAGTCAGAGGAACTCCCTAAGTTCAGCAGAGCTGGATCAATGCCAGCAGTGCTGGTGCAAAGTCAAAGTCACATGGCCTTCCTCAGTATTTTGATGTACTTTTCATCAGACCCTTTAAGGCTGGAAATAAGTGGAAACAATTCATGATGCCGAAGTCGGGGGCATTTCTACAGAAAACAAAAATTGATTTTTCAGCAGTGCCAGTTCACATAATTATTACCTCTCCCTGTCCAGCAGTACAAATACATCATCTATTTGCACTATTAGTGCATGACCAGCATTAAAACAGGCCAAATTGACTATCACAGACCATTTAAACACACATCCTCTGCTTCCATCCCCCCAGTCCATGGACACATTTTTTAACTTAAACAAGACAAAAGGCATTTTAAAATTGAGACCTGCTCAGAGAAACCCTGCCGAGTTTCACAAATACAGAAGTAAGAAGAAAGAGTATCAACACATTACAAAAACAGGAAAAAAAGTTACACTAAGACAGACAACATCGTGGTTCTGACCCCGCAGTGCTATGGGCTACAGCTAAGAGGTCTGTAGAAGTGTCTGTTGTTTTTGCAACGTTTGAGTCCCTTCAGAAGTTTACTCTCACTATTCACTCTGCTGCTATCAGGCTGTGTATTTGCCCCACTGCTCCTAGTCCTGCCAGCTGGGCAAAGTGACCCTGCCAGCTCGGTTTATGGATATACTGATGGGTTTGGGGGGCTGGAATGTTTTAGGATGGCATCGGTCTGTTTGGGAGGGTCTCTCCTTGAGTCCGTGAGTTCACTCCTGAAGCAGGCCGAAAGGAGACTGTAAAGAAGGAACCAGAGAAAAGAAAAAGATGAATGTACAGGACCCTTTGCCAGCCACCAAGAGAGAAACAGTCACTTTCCACCTTCATGATCACAGTATGGGCTTTCAAAGAGGGAAAAAGCAGATGTCTTAGCACCTACAGTGAGGGTATGTAAGAGGGAGATTTAGGAAGCTGGAAAGCCCCAGGCACAAGGAAGTGCTTGGCATGGAAGGGAAAACAACCAGTTGATAGGGAAATCTGATTCTGTCCTAGTCTCATGGGTACAAATAAGGCCCTGATAATGTTTCCAGTGACAAATACATGAGGAACAAAAGCATTCAACCAAAGGGGAAAAGGAGTAGCAGCTTCCACTGAATCCACTTCTAACTACAATCACTTCAACACCAGAAGCTGGTGCTAGAGAGGGAGAACAGTGCCCATGGGCCATACTGATTACAGCTCAACTCCTCCCCTTTGAAAAGCTGAGGGGTCTCTGGGGCCACCAGCTGATGTAGAGGACACTGTATCCTGAGAGCCCACAAAGCACTTCTAGTTGGTTCACCAAGTAGAACACTATCCAGGTGCCTGGAGTTCACATGCAAGCACATCAATACAAAACCAAACCAAATCATGCAAAAATCCACTCTCAGCTTTCACACCAAAAGTGAAATTAACGAGGTGAAGGTACAAAGAATACCTTTCCCACCAGCCCCCTTCCCACAGCAGCAAGCACTGGGATCCTTGTAGCTCACAGCTGAGCTGGAGCACTCCAGGCATTGGATAGCTCAGTTCTATCACAGCTCACTTATGAGGATAATTCCTTGTCATCTGAATAATGATTTGTGCTGCTCACTAGACTGAGAGGCAGTCAGTGGGCTGGTAACTGCAGCCCTGCTGATAGGAGAAGAAATGTTTGCTGGGATACAAGATCCCATTTGGACCAAAAAGCCCTCTTCTTGGTAGCCATTGGAAGACTTTGTGGGAACCCTTCAATCACAGGAGTTGGGCTTGGTGTTCCTTACGAACTTTATGGGTACCTCCCAACTTGAAATATTCTGTGATTCTCTGCCGCAGGAAATGGAAATACAGATAGTTCTGAAAACAGTGCTCAGCAGAGTGAAACCCACCACATGAGAAAGTGCTTTCTACTGAAATCCTTACAGACTGTGCAGGTAGGCTCCCTGGGAATACTGGTGGTAAACATATTTCACAGCAGGGTAATGAGGAAAAATTCCTTCCCCAACAAGACACAAGCAGTAATCATCTGGCAAATCTATGTTTTACACAAATGGGGGCAGACTTTGAAAAGGAAGTTTTCTAAATAAATGTGTGTGCTGCAGTTCAAGTATGGGCCCCAGGATTTGACAATGAAAAAGGAAGAATAGAAACTGAAAGAAAAAAACCCCAACAACTACCCACCTATGATCATGAAGGTATCTGGCATAACAGTAAATAGAAGAAAACCATGCACAAAGAAGCAAGCAGAGAGAGGAGACAGACAGAGAAATATTGTGGTCTGCCACAATGTGGAGCGTTGCAGTATTTTGGTCATCTAGTGGGACACAAGAATTCTGATTGTCACCAGATTTGTCCTTTTAATTCCAGAGCAGTCAGACAGCTGCATCTGCTGGCCTGTCAAATGCAATGCTGGTCTGTATGTGCACAAGAGCCATTATACAGTTGTTTTCCAAAATGACAGATTTATATTTTTAAAACTACCTTTCACAATGATAATCTCAACCTTGCTTTTCCTACTCCTTAAAAATGACACTTTCCATGTTGTAGGAATGAAAGGGAAAACTCTTTCCACACATCTTCATAACCACTGCCCCAAAAAGTAAACTGAAAAATCCAGCAGTTCCTCCACCAAGGCTTGACTCTGGAGCACATGTGGATGCTGCTCCATTTTGAGAAGGAAGAGGCAAAGCCAACTTTCAAACATTCCATTCCCTGGGAGCCCTGCTGGGACCTTCAGCTTCCAACACATTCCATCCTGCTCACAGCATTCACACTTTCCCAGCTCCCACTTTTCACATCTGTGTTGAACCAAAATTTTAAAGTACATCCCTGCAGACAAAGTGAAAGGCCAAAACAGAGACAAAAAGGAGTCCCTGTGCTCCTGAGTTTGACCAGTCTGACAAGGAAACAGCGGCAAGACATCTCCTAGCAACCTGCTCAAATGCAAGGCTGCTCTTATCCAAACCATTCCCTACAAAGCAGCTGCTCTTTTTTTGCATCCTAGTCTTTTCAGCCTAACCATCCCTTTGCCCTGAACACATTCCTTCAGATATTAAATCATACCCTGGATTATTGAGGAAAAAGCATCAAACCCCAAAGTACACCTAAGAAACTGCTGCTTGAACACGCATTTCAGCACAGAGGACCCTGCTTGATGGCAGGCTATCAGCAGAGACAACTGCAGCAGCCCTGGAGAAACCCTAAAGGTTATTTTTCTCCACACTCCTGGCACCCTTAAAAGCTCTTAATCTTTCTCCCCTGCATCAGAGCATATTCAGCAACTGAGAAAAGTGAGTATATAACTGGACAAGTGCCAGGAGACATGCCAAAAGAAGTTTCATTAAATTAAATGGCTGGACTTCTAAATGCTGGTCTTAAAGGTAACACAAATACCAACCTCGTTTGCCAGGAGCTCATCCTACTGATATAGAAAGAATGAAAACAGTAATTATGGCAAAGCCAACTGTCAGCACCAAGGGAAAGCTGTCATCTGCTGCTGTCCATTTCTGCTTACAAAACCATTTCTCAGCTGAAATGGCTGTGGTTCAGGTGAAGCTTTGAAGACAAGCAGCAGAGCACACAAAGGCCACAATGCCTAGGAGCTAGTAAATACAAGCTATAGTATATACAAACAGTGCAGATGACTGATTAAAAGTAAATAATAATAATAATAATGAGATTTTTAAGTGCCCCCAAAGAGAGTCCAGAGCCCCTGGATGCTCCAGACGTTTTGGCAGAAAGCTTTTTTCACATCTCCACAAGACTCCAGCTGACACTAAAACCACACAGGTCGAAATGCGAACGCACGGAGAGATCTGGCAGAAAGCTGTGGTATTGCAGAAGTCCTGAGACAAGGCCAAGGCACCGAAATAAATCCCCACAGGCTCAAGTGGGACTTGTGTGGTGCCTTGGCCCCATGCTAACCCCTGCAGAGGAATGAGCCATGGCCACAGCTCCTGACGCGAGTGCTCCCCAGCAGGAACGCGCGAGATCCGAAGCGCTACCGCTTTCTGTCACCCGAGACAGCAGCTGAGGCAATGCCCATGACTGACACTGCTTACAGCCTGTCTGGGAAGTCATCCTCTGCCCAAGCCTCTGTTACTGCAAGCTTTGGGAACCCAGACACCTACTTGGCCCTTCTTTTCCCCTTCCTCCTCGCACTTACAGAACAATCCCAGTGCAGCTCTGTCAGCTGAGCTGAGAAAGGATGGAAAATTTCTCATGAGCAATGTGAAGAGTCAACTGGCAAAGTGCAGTTTTTGACAACACTTTAAAAGTGTGTATAGAATCCTTCTTTGAAGTGCCCACTGGCCACAAAGGAAATTTTGTGTGTTTGAACCTGCTCTCAACTTTCAGCTGCCTGTTTTATACCTGAACAACCTGAAGTATTGTTGTACCACTGAGACACCACCCCTCCAATGTACCAGAGATGTACTTGGTCCAAGCACTTGGCTGAGCTGATGCTCACAGCCTCAGCTCTACCTATTCTTAGCAAAATGCACAGATGGATATCCTGGAGAAGGCACACAGATGGCTCCATGTCTGCTGCCATTCCCATGGAGCAATGAGAGAGGAGTGCACCCAGTCTGTGCTCCCCAGCTGGGATGGGCATACAGAGCAGGTTCCTGACCACAGGCTGTCAATGGCTCTGCCTCACTGGGCCTTGAGCTCTGGCTGGAAGTCAGCAATGGGGCACTGAGCCCATCCTCATTCACCCTCTGAGCCAAAAAGCTGAAATATGTGGGATTAAAGACTAGAGAGGGACCTTGCAAGCAGTCAGGATGTGCACTTGGGAAGGAGGACTGCTTTGTCCCACTGCTTGGCCCTCAACTGAGCACCGTGTCCCTGTGAACAACTGTGCAGAAGCCTTCTGTGTCTCTCTCCTCTCTCCCCCTTCCCCACTGTCCCCACTGCAGGCACGCTGGTACTCACTGCTTCTGGAGCATGTGCTGGTGCTGCTGCTGCTGCTGCTGCCTGTAGGTCTCAATTGTGTGCTGGGGAAGGTACTGCATCAGCTCCAGGGACTCCTTGATCTTCAGTAGCATTTCGTACGTCTCCCGTCCCCTCACCTGGAAAGGGGGAACAGGAAAGGGGCGTGCAGGAGGAAAAGCTTTAAAGGACTGCAGTTACAGACCTTATTGATAGTCACCTTAGAAAGTTTTAGATAATGTCAAGTAAACAACCAGAGCAGGATGCAGATATGCTGTTTATACACTATGCTACCACAACAAAAGTGCTAAGCCTTGTTCTAGAGGTGCAGCACATAATGCTGAGGAGTGATAATCTCACGCTGCAGGCTGATGAACATCTTGGGGTTGTCATATGGCTCAATGTGAATCTATGCCAGCCAAAAGCAACATTCTGATCCAACCTATTTAGACAGAAAATGTCTTTACTTGTCTCAGATGTAAGCAGATCTGGTGCTGAATCTTACATGCCTTCAGAAAAGACAGCACTTGAATTTGGGAGCTAGGTTTGACTCCCTTTTCCTCCAAGCACACCACAGTTTGTGATTTATCCAACTAAACACAGCTCTTGGGGAAGGAGCTAAATGGCCAATTAAAGATATTTCCTGCCCTTTCTGAGTCTGCACTTAATATGGCATATTTCACATTGATCACTGCATTACAATGGCAATACACATAAAAGCCACAGAAACATCCACCTATCAGTAAGGCAACACCCAGTATTTCTCGAGAAAGGTCATGTGCCACAGACCCAGAAATGACAGAGGAGGAAATCTAGTTAGATCTCAAAGACAGTGTTTCCACCAGGACAGAAAGATCCCTTGGGATACTCTCATAGGCCTTGCGTAAGCCATTCTTAGTACCTAGTGGTATTTTTAATATTTTCTATTTGGAATGTGTATTAAAATAGGTAGCTCTTGGGATTAAAGAAAATAAGAACTATTCTTTCACACCCCAACCCCATTCTCAGCTCTCTCTGAAGTCTAGGAGAGTCACCATGGAAGATATTAAACAAGGGTAAATACAAAGAGAACTCACTGGCAAGTATAAGAGCTCATCATCTGGGGAACGTCTTTTTTTGATAGATGTCATCTGTATGCCATGAGTTCCTTGTCGAAAAGCTGGAAGAGAAACCCCAAACACATTCCATTAAAAAAAAGAAAGAGGAGAAAGAGGGAAGGGAGGATCATACAAAGAAGAAAAAGGCAAAAAGAGAGATAGAAAAGAGATATGAAGTGCATGGCCAGCTCAGATCTGTAGTGCTCTGAGGGGATCTCTGCCTGAGCCACTCCAGAATTGTCCTTGCAGATCCTGGCTCCTTAAGGCAGACAGGACTGCAGATGCTGGCTGGCCATGTCACTTGGGGAAACACAACAGCCAAGCAGTGCTGGATATATGACAAAACCCTGGCAAGCCACACTTAGAACAAGCACTGGCCCTTTACAGGAAAGTTACAGAAAGTTTTGGTATTATAGGGTTCCCAAGCTGTTGGTGAATCAGTGATGCACAAAGGTGAGACCATGGGCAAGGAACAGAACTCTGTGAGAAAACAGAGCCCCAGTCCAGTCTGCCTCATGTCATAACCTGTGCCCTGCTGCTCAGCCTGCTGCCTTCACTGTCTACAGGGGAAACCAAAGGTGGATTTCCACATCCTGCATGTCCAGTGAGTACTTGGCTCTCTTCAGAGCACAGAGAGGCCACTTGCCAGGGTTTGTGTGCAGCCTCAGTCTAGATGTCCCTGGCTGGAAGACACCTGCCACAGCACAGAACACTGGCTAGATGAAGCAGAGAGAAACAGCATGGCCCCAAACAAGCAGTAAAAGTTCAAAAGGTTAGAGTCCAGCCAAATAACTGGAAGGTGCCAAATAAACACCCCCTCCACTGGCAGGGCTAATCTAACAGCAGCAGTGCTGCAAGGGAGCCCACAAACCCAGACTATCAAACACTGCTGGGTGAACACCAGGTCATCGCTCAGGCTGATTCACCCTGCAAGAACAGACATCTAACGCCCTCCTGCCTCCAAGCCCATGCACAGCACCACTCCACCGTCCCTGTGGCACAAGCACCCAGAGAGAGCCGAGCCTGCGG
The DNA here is from genome assembly GCA_013398075.1 of Notiomystis cincta. Lineage (NCBI taxonomy): Eukaryota > Metazoa > Chordata > Aves > Passeriformes > Notiomystidae > Notiomystis > Notiomystis cincta. The sequence continues at coordinate 24,641 of VZRX01018182.1, read as the reverse complement.
CGTGCCCAGCTCTGCCAGCTACTTACGGCGCTTCGTACCATCACCATTCTTTGTGCTGTCAGACACTTGCTGCTTGCGGATGCTGTCCTCGTCCGCCTTGCGGTCTCTGCCTGGGCAAGCACAAATACGCGCTTCGAAACACCGGCGGCCCAGCACCTGCCCGCTGCGAAGAGAGGTGGGGAGAAACATCTGGGTACAGGCCAGCAGCTCCCCCCAGCTTCACACCACGCTGTGCACCTCGCGTTTCCCAGTCCGGATTTCCCGGCTGCTGGGCAGCTCCCTCCTGTAAAGATCTAAAAATCGTCCTAGAGGCGCTCGAATGAAGCTGCTCCGAAGGCTATGGAATGCTGCCCTAAGTGGAAGGGGATGCAGAAGGGTTACACCCAGGATGCACCACTTACTCTCTGGTTTCCAGGGTCACAATGATAAGGATGGGGCGGCGGTTCATCCCTCCCACGCAGCTGCTGTTGCACATGAAGTTGTACAAGACTGTAGTGAACTCGGTACCCACCTGGATGAGACAAAGGCAATGAGCACAAGAGATGGGGGAGGGAAAGCCCGGCCTTCTCCAAGCTCTCTTCTTGTATTTCCCAAGCTGGGCTCAACTGGACCAGCATGAAATAGGCCCCCACCACAAAGCTTCCTTAAAAGAAATAAAGAATCCCTGCTCCCAAGAGATACAGGAGTTTCACAGCTCATTTCTGACAGAAAGGAAGAAGAGATTCTTTGTGATGGGGATGGGGAAGGCCCAAGAACCCAACTCCTTTGGCTAAGGTTAAAACCCCCACTCCTTTGTGTGCCAGGATGCCAGCAGCCCGAGCTCACAACCTACCTGGGGTGGCTCGTAGGGGACCAGCACACTCTGCCTCCCAGTGATGGGGTCTTCGACATACTGGGCATGGCTGTTCCCTTCCACTCTGATCAGGTGGCTGGGAGGTGCAATCTGCCCTGCAGGGGCAAAGAGGGAAAAAACAAGAGACACTGTTCAGTGAAGCAAGGTCATGCACAGGGTGGCACAATCTGCCATCAAGGGGGATGCACGTGGCCCCAGAGCCATATCCCAGCACACACAGTGCCTCCCAGCTCTTACAGCATCCCTTCCCAAGATCCCTGCTGCCAGACTCCAAAGGCAACACAGGCCTTCTCAAGCTCACTCTGGACACCTGTGGCTAAACTTGAACAAGGGCTTCCCAAGATTCCAGGCTAAGTGAGTCCAAATTTGAACTGAATGGCAGCTCACAACAGCTCACTCCTACTGGATTTTCACACCAAATGAAAGCCTTTATTCTCCTCCCTTTAATGCATATACAAAGCAAACTCCTTCAAGTCTCAATTCCTACTGTTTGTCCTATCATTTGCTAGCCCTCTTCTGCTCCCTTCCATCAGTCTTGATCCTAAAAAAAGATTCAAGCAGCAAGAGAAATATGTATTTAATTAACAGTCAGCTTGAAAAATCATGCTTGCTTACAGCAGCAGCAGAAGGGAACATGATCTTCTTGGTTCCTAGGCCACTTTCCAATAATTAAAAGCTTCCTTCTTACAATTTTTCTTCAGTGATTCTACAACATAAAATGAAATTCTGAAGAGAGAAGCCTGCTATGGGTTCATCTCAAGAATCTGTTTTGTGTATTAATTGTTCATTTCTTACTCAAAATACAGACTATTTCTAGAGAAATAATTATTTCAGAGTAAGAATTCATAGGGTTTTTTTTTCTTTTCTTAAAACTCCATTATTGAATGATATCAACCCTCAATAAATCCAGTTCTGTCAGAAAATCACTTTTTAATATAAAAAATTGTTTTGAAGCATTGTCTTAGTCCACTCTGATTTTACACTCCCAAGCCCTTGCTCATTTCTAGGGCTTGTCTAACTGGCTGCACTGCAACCAGCAATGGGATCCAGGCTCCTAAGACATCCTGCTAACTGACACCAACCGGGTTTTTTTACAGTAGGAGATAAATAACGTACGTAGAATAAAACAGATGCTCATCTGAACTTAAGTGAACTTAAGTGGCCAAGGCAAAATGGAACTCTGTCTGTGAGCTTGCAGAAAACCAAGGGACATTTTAAAAACAGCTGCTACTTCACTAACACGAGGAGAAGCAAGTAAAAGATAAAACATTAATACTGAACCAAGAGTGTTAAATGTAGAAGGTGTTGCCTACAGTTGATGCTGGCACTCAGCACTACCCTGCCAGAGATAAACAGCCCCTCCGTCTTTGAGGTGTGGATTAAGGACTGGAGATGATATTGCATCCTGTTACTAGATCCCCGTCCCAGCGACATGGAAGCTCATTCCTGAGCACAGGAACAGCTGCTTCTCATTGCAGGAGCAAAAGCAGAGCAGGGAAAGGGTGCCAGAGGGGCACTGCCTGCCACGGGGACAGACATCCATCCAACCTGGGCAGCGAGAGTTTATTTCAGTACTTGCCTCCCAAGGCCGTGCTTGCTCAGGGACAGCTAAATGCTTCCTGCCAAGCATGAAACACAGAGCTGCACAAGGTGTCACAGGGAGGTCTGCTTCCAGAAGGTTTGCTCCAAAGCTGCTGTCACATCCCTCAGTGGGCACTCATCAGCCAAGCAGCTCTGAGAGGGACTGCCAGCACAGCACTGCCCTCCTTACCCTCGTTGAACTCCCGGCTCAGCTCGTGGTTCGGGCAGCGTTTGACCACTTCAGTGACGTGTTCAGCTTTCTTGTAGACTGGCATAGCCCTGATGACAGCTCCCTGGGGTGGTGGGGTCATCACTTTGATCTGGATGGGACACGTCTTGGCGATCTGGCAGTAGAGCTTTTTCAGTTCCGTGGAATACTGAATGGGGAACAGACCAAGAGAGAGGAGTTTAGCTGGGGATGAAGCACAGCAGGGCCATGGAGATGACTTTGCACATGTAACTGAAAGCACCAGCCACTGCACGAGCACAGCACGTGGTTGTTTGCACAACAGCCACACTTCCAGGAAAGTGACAAACCCCCTAGAACTTCACCTGCTGTAAAACAGCAGGGCATAAATCTACATCCTAGCTTTCCCAGAGGCAAAAATCTTCAGATAAAGAGCACTTCATTTACTTGGACAAATAAAGCCTTTATTTCTCTTGGGCACACACTCCCTCTTGCAAGGGACACCCATTACCCACCTAACAAAACAGACACTATTCTTTTCACAGCATCCTGTAATCCTGGAAGCACTCAAAACCACAGACGAAGTGTTTCATCCTGTTTTATAAGAAGCCCTCCTACTCTTGCAGAGGGATTAAATAAAAACATGAACCTTGGAACTGAACAGTACTTAAAAACAAGATCTGGGAGTTGTACCAGGTCTGACATTTCTGTCACCTTTTAAAACCCTCTCCTACCTCTACTGATCACCTCTGTAGTAATCTCCTTACTTCTAAACTCAAAGTATTACATCAAAAAATGAGGTTAAAAAATTTAATTTTTTTTTCAAAGGCCAGAAGAGTTGAACAGCCCAAAGACCAGATCCATGGCAAGACCTAGAGCATCAGCCGGCAGCTGGCTCCAAAAGGGAGGCTGTGACTAAGCAATGAGCACCTGGAACAGAACAAGATACTCTTATTCACTGTGCTAATTTGGAGCATAACAGATTTCTCTTAAGATGTTCCCCACTAAAACAATAAACTAGTGCAGCGTTTTCACATCTGGAAACCTTTACTCAGCAAAACATCAATGCTGAAGCTGGTGGTTTCTTTTCAAAACCCCTCACTGAAATAAAGGCATCTGCTAAGCAGGGAGGATAGCAAGGGAAGTCCCAAGTGGTTCAGTACTGCACAATCTAAACCCATTTTCCTGGATATCTCCCATGAAGGAGACTCTCCAGTCTCCCCTGCTGTACAAGACTGTTCCAAAAGACAGCAGGTTTTTCAGAACCTGCTCCAGAGGCATTTGTTTTTCTCTTGGTATTCAGACATTCATGAGAGCAGAGCTCTCCCTATAACTCTAACAATGTAACCCACAGGAATTGCTGGCATGGCCTCGGTTCTTGCAGATAAAGTGAAAGCCCCAAGGTGCTTGTTTCCTCAGAGAAAAAGGTCTCTAGCAGCCATGGGCCAACATAGCCCCATTCCCAGCTCTTCTAGCAGAGCAGTGACAGGTTCATACTGGTCAAGAGCACCCTGTGGCCACAGAGTCCACTGGGATGGCAGAGCCAGCACGTGCACAGGTGGGTGGCAGATGATGCAGCAGCAAAAGGATTAGCTAGTGATATTCAGGGATTATTTGCATTTCAGAGTGTACACACTGCTAACATCAGAAAAACCAAACTTGAGAGAGACACTGGGTAGGAGAGAGGGATTAAACCCAAGCCAAGCCAGTCCCTTCCCTCCTCACTCAACACCATCCTGCCATGTGGCAGAGAAGATGCTACAGGTATTTAAGCTACGAGAAAGGATTTCTTTAAAATGCAGAGGCCAAATTGTGCAATGTATTTTCTGTGCCTGCAGGCTAGAGATTAAGCCCACAAAGGATTTATCCAGCCTGCGGAAACGGGGAACATGCCAAACAACTACAAAAAAATAAAGTTGCGAAACAGATCTAGATGGTGATTTATATCGAACATCTTTTAAAGCTGCAATTCTGTATTGTTTTTTAATTAAAAAGCAATTCCTTACTGAAGGTAAGAGTGAGCTCACCATGTTGTCTTTTCATCTCAAGAGGTAGAGAAAGAATCATTTATGTTTTAAAAGGAAGAAAACCTGTAAAGCATTGTTTCCTTCAACCATCAGTCTGCTGATAGCATTGTGAAGGTTTCAAGGACAGAAAGCCTCAAAAAGCCAACTAATCACTTGGATGCCTTAACATCACTGAAGCACAAAGAAATTGGGCACCCAAAGGTGATGTGCTGAAATGCAAGCATAAATATGGAAGAGCAGTGGTGCACAGAGGGCACAGCACATGCCAGGAGCCAACGTGTCCAGTGTCTGCAGGCATCCAGAGAATTGAACAAATGGAAGGAGATACCCCTCGGCCACTGAGCAGGACTCAAGGTGCTGGCTGTAATTTTATGTATAATTTCTTCAAAGACAGAAAGGTGGAGTTACGAGAAAGGGGGAAAACAAAAATCACTGCTTTCAGAAGGACTGAGAGGTACCCAAAACCAGCACAGCCCCTCTGCCAGCAGAGAAAGGGATCTGCTCCTCCATCCATCCTTTGGCACCCCAACCGCTGGACCCTTTTGGCTACGACCAGCAAGGAAGGCACTGGACCCACAGCCTAAATTCACAGAAAGCAAACAGCCAAGAGCTAATGGGTTATGATGAACAAGCCTATCCAACAAAGAAACAGGACAGACTCAAGAACTGCAGGGTCTGGCCAGCAACTTGAACCTGGCATGTCAGAAAAGGAGGGTAACCAGGAGCCCACCTCTGCCCTAGGACACAGTCAGGACATGGGAAAGATTAAGTGGCAGTGGCCAGCAGAGGAAAAAGGCAGCAGGGGGCTGAGCTGCCTTTTTGTCACCTGATTGCAAGAGGAGCTCAAGCCTCAGAGGCACAGGGCTTGGGGCCATGGCACAGAGCCATGAGTTCACATCCAGCCCAGGCAGAGCCGCCCGCGAGCGCGTAATCACTGCAGGGACAGTCATTTAACACCGGTGTAAATCTGTCCACGGGGTACCTGCTGTCAGACAGAGACAGGCTCGAGTTTCCCACCTTCACTGCAGCCAGGGTAACCTGATGCACAGCACTTACTGGCACAAACAGATGCCAGCAGCTAGCTCATGGTGACTCGGTCCTGGATCAGTGCTAATCGCTATAGCCACAGAGCAGGACAGGATATTGTATATAGATTTCAAAGCACAGGCACTTCAGAGAGAAAACCCTAGGCAGGAGCTGTCTGAGCATTCACAGTGTCTGCAAGCAAGGATCACCCTCCTGGCACAGGTGCTGCTCCTCAGGGGTTCCAAACCACCCTGCAGGAGGTGACATTCCCCCTGCACATCATTTTGCTGTGGCCTGGCACTTGCTGTATGAGGGGTAAGATCATGAGCAACTCCCAGAAATCCAAAGCATGACTATTAATCAACACACTTGAGCAGGAAAACTAAATTAATTAGGAATACAAATATAAAAAATGAGCTTGACCGAACAAACAAGCCTATCAGTTAACAAGATGACAACAACCATTAGCGAGAAGTAGGAACAAAGGTTGTGCCAACAGCCTGAGGAGTGCAACACCACTTCCACCAGAGCACAGACCTGAAAGCCATTTAAAACAAAAGAGTTGAGCCTGGAAACATGTTATCTGCTCAAGAGGGAGAGGAAAGAGCTTTGGCTCGGACTTTTCTTTGGAGTTTCGACTGCTCCCTGTCGTGAATTTAGCTTTTTGCTTAATAATATGTTTTAAAAGGAAAGATGAAAACATTCCAGTGCCTGCAGCTCTGCTCTCCCCACCTGCCTGTGCAGACATACTGCATTACCCACTCTTGGCACCCTGGCTGGTAATTCAGTATCACAATACACACCCCAGCTACCATCAGGCAACACCTGTCTGATTTCTCAGTAAGCCCCTTCTACTGAAGGTGTGTCAACAAAGGGTTGAAAGGCTAAAAAAACCCACTTCTTGACTCTAAAATGGATAATTTTGCTAGAAAGGATTCTAGTCTCCTGAAAGTAAGTGCTCAGTGCAACACAAGCCCTGATGGCTTTTCACCAAGCATTCAATTCCTTTGCAAAACTCTGATGCAGTGAAATCCCCCAAACACTGCTTTCGAAATCTACCTCTAATATCTGTTTTACCATCTGATCTAGCAGAGGGATTATGGCTCCTAAATCTTTAAAAGGCGTGGGGTTCTACAAATGCTGATGGATGTCAGCTTGAAGGTGATCCCAGAGGTTGGCTTAAGGCATTACAGCTCCCTGAGCCCCTCCTGCTCAGATCAACAGGTCTTTCAAATCGTTTGCAAGCTTCTTTCAAGTAGTCATGTTTTACTTCAACTCAGTTAACCAGATTCATTTTACTTGATGTTTTCAAAGCTGTCAATCAGCTATGCTTTCTCCCCTATCAAACTAACTCCCAAGAAGGGGGAAAAAAGAGCAGGTTAGAAGAGTGGGAAGGCAATAGTTACCTGCACCAAAGTGTTCACAGAAGAAAACAAGGAGAGTCACAAAGAAATGAAAATAATTTGAATACGTTTTAATTATTTAGGAGAACAAAAGGCAGTGGGAAGAAAAGAAGCTACCGACTAAGAATAAAAACTGAAATTTACTCAAGCATCTTAAACATTTTTGCTATGCTAGACCATGATTTAACTTTTCACTTACAAAAAATTGCTGGGAGCAGTTGGGGACACATCAGAAACATCCAAGTGCACATGCACACACACTCTTAGGAACCAATGTGTACCTAGAGGACACTCAGTGGACTTCTAGCAGGAGTGCTGCCCACATGGACATCTCCTTCCAGATTTAACCCTCATCTGAGCATACCCTTAATCCATGGCTTGTGAGCTGCCTTGTTGCAGCTTCAGTCTGAAGTCCTCCATCTCACCAGGCTCCAGACAGAAGTGGACAGCTTGTTGCTAGTGGGGGTAGCCAGCATCCAAACCATGGGCACGGCCAGGGCATGGCCACTGGACAGGTCCAGTGACACAGATCCACCACGTGTGGCAACAACCCCCAGCCTCACAGCCCAGGGCAGCAGACAGACAGAGAGACACGCCTGGGAGCATCTCCCATCTGCAAGGGAAGCCATCGAGAGATGCCCGGGAGCATGGGAGCGGGAGGGGATGCTGATGCAGCCCCACCAGTGCTTTGAAGGCATTTACCAAATTTCTCCACCCCGGGGCAAAGGAAAAACCCCGTCACTCCCCCTTCCCTCTTGAGGAAGGGCAGTGAATCGCCCAAGGGCGTCCGCCTTTGCAAAGACTTAAACTTCATTTTCCCCTGGGGCTCCACTGCCCCCTCCCCGTCCCCGCTGCCTCGCCAGGCACTCACGACCGGTGNGCGCGTGTGTGTGTGTGTGTGTCGACCCGCTTAGGTAAACGGGGAAGGGGAGGGGTGGCGGGCAGGGAGGAGAGCGGAGAGACGTAGCCCGCGGACAGGGATTCAGGGGCCGCTCGCTGCCCGGAGCCGCTCCCCGGCCGCGGGCCCGGCGGGGGGCGCACCNGGCGCAGCCGCTCGCTCCTGCGCCTGCCCTGGCAGGGGGAAAAGCGGCTCTGCCCCCGGCAGAGGCACCGCCGCCCTCTCGCAGTGACACAGCGACACAGCGACAGCTCCGCGCTCCCCCTGCGAGAGCGCTCCGGCCCCGGCCCCTCCACCGCCCCGGGGGCACGACAGGCGACAGGCACACGGGGCCAGGGTACAGGAGACCCCCTGAAATCCCCCAAAATACCGAACTGAGAGCATCTGCGAGGCTCTCACATCTTTAGGATAACGAGGTTAATTCCTTCATGTGACAATATTCAGCATCTCGCTGGAGGCTCCCCAGGGGTTTTAATTCGAAACTACCTCGATGAGGATGTATCATCTCTAACGCTGTCAGCAAAGCCACGATAGTAACAGAAATAACACCGATAATTTCCCATACTGCTTCTGCACAGTGAAACCGTTGTAAATGGGAAAACTTCACACACGAGGGCTTTTACACTTCAGTTTCGTATCTGCAGACTTACTTCATCAATAAATTAAGACCTCTTGAGGTTCAGCTTGAAAACCATTTTAAAAAAACCAACAAAACAAAAAAAGAATCAACTGAAAAGTTTCCTGTTTCAAGAGGAAAAAATATCCAATGGAAAACTTTGGAGGCAAGCTTTACACATTTTTTGATACAAAGTGATGGGTATAAAGGAATGCTTTACTATTTGGATTTGTGAATTCTCTTCCTTTGCTAGTCTATTATTTAAATATTTTTGAAATTAATTTATTTAAAAACCAAAATTATAAGACTCCTGCAGTCAAACGGCCTGAACTTGTGTAGCCAGCTCACACATTCACTTGTGTATTGTGTCCAATACTTTAGCAGTAGCAAACAAGTTTCAGATGCTAACAGTATCTAGTAATTTACATTTCTGATAGATTGCTTTGCATCAGAAATTTTGGGATGTAAAATCTGCTGAAAGGCTAAACTGATCCCATTCTGAACATCTTCCTGATATCTACGTCTCCCAGTGACTTCTCCACTAGCAATGCACAACAAGTATCTGTTTGCCTACCAAAGAGAACTTTAAGAAACATACACTATGTAACATTTTACCTAAACTCACCTAAAGGCTGTGCTGAATACTGAGGGGTGATCAAAGCTAGTCTAAATAATTACTTAAATTTTGATCTGGAGAAGATCCACTCCAATTATTAAGCATTAATTAGTAAGCCAACAAAGTTCAACAGCAAAATTTTTAATCATTACAAGCAACTGCCAAAGCATCTTTGTGAATAACTCCATTGGATTTCTTCCCTCCTTCCACAGCCTTGCTGCTCCACATCCTCCTAGCAGGAGGGCAACCCACTGCCAACAGAGCACTGCACTGGAGTTACAAATATTTGCATCTCTATAAAACACACACACCTGCTTGCAGGTAATGCAAGTGAGTGGGCAGTGCACATAGGACCACACGTTTGCCTGCATGAAACTCAGTTGATTGTATGACCTCAAGCATCAGAGCAGCCAAACACTGCAACAGTGACATAATCAGCAATAGTCCTTCCAGGCATTTCTACTCATTACACCAGGATGTATATTCCAGTGCTGCAGGCAAAAACCTCCAGGACTTGATTTAGCAAAAAAATCTTCAGCATACGCTTAACTTTTGGCAGCACTGTTAACCACTGCCTGCTCAAGGCAGTGTGCCTCTGTGTAAGGGAATTTGTGAACTCTAACTTGAATTCAAGATCTGATTCAACCTGTATTTTAATGGAAATCCAATTTCTGTTATAAAAGACTCTAGAAATGAACTAAAAAGAACATATTCAGGCTCCTAACAGCAAATCCACCCCACCACATACAGCTCCTGACTCCTGTGCCTTGGCTCTGATACTGAGCACCAGAAGCTGTTCTGCTCATGGGCTGCTTTAAGGTGAAGTCCAGGTTGGCCATTTCAAACCTCCTCCTAGACTGGTGTGGGGGATCCAAGTCTTACAGTCACCTGTCCCAGGCTCAGCCAAAGAGGAAAGCCATGGTGCTTCCTATTAGCATCCCAGATCTCACTTGTTTCAAGTCTGCATGTTGCAGCACGCTCCATCCTACCAGCCAAACTCCAAAAACTCTCATCAGCTACAGGAAACATCGTCTGGAGTAACCAGACAACAATTTTTAGTGCATCTCCCCATCACTTTTGTCCCCTGCTGAAAGTCAAAGGGTGATGAACTCAGCCATGAGGGAAGAAGCACAGCAATACATAAAGGTTGCTCAATTAGGACAAAGTAAACAGCAAAGCAAAAATCCCAAATATACACCTGCTCCCACCAAACCTAACCTGGTTTCAAAAATGTGAGTCTGCAGTAGAAGTTCCAGACAAGCAGGTCAGATCTTGCAGTCCCACAGAGAGTAGAGAGGCTTTGGGTCCTCTGCAATTTGGGATACAGGCACAGGTAGCTTCCCACCAGCTAAACACCAGGGGAAGTAGCAGGGTACAAGGAAATGCCCAATGTAAGATGTTAGTACAAAACTCCTTTTAGTTCCTCCATCTGCAAACAAGGGGATTTCATTAATAACTCAGAGGAAAGTGAATGAGTCACTCATACAGTATCTGTTACAGCACAGGGAAGCCAAGCTGGATGAGAGAACACATTCAAGAAAAAACCCCCAACACAGCAGAGTTGGTCTGGCAATACAGTCCCTTCAATCAGCAACATCCACATTAGGGGCAGTCAGTCCCAGGACCAGCAGGCACTCTGCCACAGACTGCACCAGCCATCCAACACCCTGGAAAGCAGGACACTTTGCTAGATGGTGATAGATTTCCACCCAAATTCTGGATTCTGGCTCATGCCAAGGGCTGGCCTACTTGTAAAATACCACAGGGTCAGCAGGTTGCAAGGGTAGGAGTATTTACGTCAAATACTGGCCCATCTTCCTTAGCTGGGCATGGACAGGCTCACAGGAGATGCAAACCAGTCTTTGCACGTTCATTCTGATATAGGAGAGAAAGTCCAAACAATTCAAAGCTAAAACCAGCTTTAGAGTCTTGTGATCTCTCATACTAAACACCTTTGCCCAGATACATTTTCTATCCTGTTTGTTCTTTCTTGACTTAGGTTTCAGATTCAAGGGACTCTATAAAAAGGGCAAATAATCCCTGAAGAGCTTCACATACAAATAATTTGTATTTTTTTTCCTCCTTGCCTTCCTACAGTACTGCTGCTGTGACCAAGTGCAGGGCTGCTCCCTGACTGTTTCTGGAGTGGGGAACTGGCCAATTCACCCCACGGAGCATGGCTGGTAACTAACTGAAGGCCAAGGGGCTCAGTTGTGAACTGGAATAAATCAAGGGGCCACCACCCAAGTCAGTCAATGAGTGCCCTTCTGCATGTGCACTCTCAAGGACTGAATGGCTCAGATGGGAAGAGGTGATCCCCTTTCTCCTACTCACTTGGCTTCCCCTCCCATCTATTCCACCTGAGGGAAGGTGTGGGTACCTCTCCACTTCTTCCTTCTAATAGACTATTAATCACACCTATGGGAGGCAATGGAAGGGAAGACAGAAAGTATTAAATCTGACAGGCTCTCAAAGTGGCAGTGCCAGTGAAATGCATCATTAAGGTGAGTAATTTTCCTGTTTACTTCACAGGCTCAGAGCCCCCCCGCTCCTTCCTCCCTGCCTAGATGTGGGCAGGACCCATCAAGGCAAAGCTTTGGAAGCAAGAGCAGCGTCCCCAATTTCTACATAAACGCTGCAGGCCAAAGAGCAAAGGCAAGTTCCAACTGAGCCCTTGACAGTAATCAAGCACTGCGGCGCCTCTGGTCTTGTCTTGTGCATACCTTGCAAGTAGCATCATGTCTTCCCAGGGAGATTTCACTGGCACAGCACGCAAGCGCCGTGCTCCTTGGCTTCTCGCTCAGAAAAAGAAAGTCCTGAAAACACACACACACACGCCCCTGCTTTTCTGCTCCAGGGGAGACCACTTCCCTCTAAATCTTCAGTCTACTGTTAGAAGCCCTTTCAGAACAGATTTATGAATTTGCCAGAAATCTCTTTTGTTCCTGTGCAGAAAGGATAGTGCCAGACCCTTGCCAAAATGGCATTGAGTCTTCTCTGTTAACGTCCAGGAAACCATTCTGAGTCAGATCTTATTACATTTGAAACAAAGTGCAAGTACCAGCAAGTCTCTTCCATGATAAGAGCCAGGGCCTGTCCCATTTCCTGATCACATTACGCTCAATTTCCAGAATTACATCTATGCAAATATTGTTCTCCTGCTTGCCGAGCATCCATTGATAATTAAAGTGAAAAGCCAGCGAAGCTTTTCTGGCCAGGATGGTGAGCAAGGAGACAAACTCACAGAGACAGCAAGCAGGGACAAATGTTCTTCCTCTGTATGAAGACCACCAGAAAAGGGTCCTCTCCTCCTCCTAGACAATAGGGAATCCAGACTGAACCAAACCATTTCTGCAAACATCCTCTGTTTCTGGAGTTACTGACCCAACAAGGCCACACTGTAGTTCTGAGTCACAGTGAAAGCATAAGGATTAAGACAAAAATTACACCTAACTGAGCAAGTCATAGTTTTACTGAGAACATAAAGATGCAGTAACTCAGATCTAAGTTAGATCAATAAAGCATGACAGCAGCTCCAAAATACTTAGGATGAATGGTGACTAAGTTAAACCTTTAAACCTTTTATTAATACAACTAAGCTTTGGGGATAAATGGCAAGAAAGTCAATCAAGAACACAGTCACCAGGTATTACCAGCACTTGTAGTGTCCTGGAATCTGTATTTTACCCAGATCCTCCTCCTTCTGAGCCTTCTCCTTCCATCCTCAATGACCTAGCTAAGCACAGTCCTTGAGTCAACTCATGTGGTTTCTCCTGAGCCTACTTTCAAAGTCAAGACATGATTCAGCAAGGTGCTTAAGCAGATGCCTACCTTTAAGGTTGGGAGCAGCCTTGCTGACTCCAACAGAACCCAAGAGATTTCACTGGGAATATTCACGTGCTAGAGGTTATGCACTCACTCAGGTGCCTTACTGAACTGGAGACCTTGATTTTCCTACGTACCGTGGGAAAGAGTTCATCGAGTTCCATGCTGAGGAACACAGCAGAGCTGCTGCTGCAGCCATCAGGACATTCCCTGCTCAAAAACACAGCACCTCGCCCCCAGACAGCCAGTGAGGTCAATGCTGTGGCATCTTCTCTGCTGGGAAGATCAACAAGCCCATACCAGGTTGGGGGTACTCTTCCATTTTTCCTCATACTCACTGGAGTCGTACAACTGCAGCAAAGGGAAGAAAGTTGTTCCACAGAGCAGCATTTAGAAAGGGAGGAGTGCTTGCAGTGAGTTCAGAACATGTCAGCTGCAGTCCTTCCCAGCCCCCAGAGAAATAACAAATCTTTGGTTCTGCACCTCCTGTCCCCTAAGAGCAGAATGTAAAACCACATCCCAGTGGACATGCAGGCCAAAGGAATTGTGCAGTAACACGTCACAGAAGGAATGGAAGGACTGAACGCAGCATAGTCCAGATCTCTGACTTTTAGGCTGCTTTGAAATTTCAAAGCAAGAAAGAACAAGTGTATAAAGCAAGCTTGCATGGACCTGGATGCACTTTGCAGCCAGATCTACAAAAGCCTGCTAGGTAAAGTCGAAAGGAATGACTGGCCAAATACTCCATGACACAGTAACACATCTGTAAATTATTGGAAATAGATTACATCAAGTTTCCCAATACCTAGCAATTGATTTATTTCACTTGGTAGCAAAGATAACAATGTCATTTGCATGATCTAACTGGAAACATAACAGGAATTAATGTGGATTTAGATGCAAATCCTTGCAACCACAACCTGAAGATGGTTTTCCAAGGAAAACACCAAACAGCGCTTTGTACCTGCAGACCTCACTATTCTGCACTGCTTCATTTGCAAACTGCAAGCTCTGAAGACCCCAAGCAACAGATGCTGTGTGAGAAGACCTAGCCCATTCAAAGCAAGACTGCTTTCCCAACCAAAAAGCAGTCTTTGTTACTGGATAACAATGAGAACAGGAATAGTTCCCTGGGAAACATAATTTTAAAGTCAGATTTCCCAACTAACCACACCCAATTAGTAAGTAATGCCATGTTTTTGAGTGATTATGGAATCCCAGCAGATTTTTTTACCAGTTTCAATTTTGTGATTTTCTCTATCTTCACAGCAACAACAACAAAAGGAAACAAAACCCCCTCATGATCTTATATAGGTTGCAGGTAAGAAAAGGCAAGTCCCTTCCTCACTAAAAGGAGTAAAACAAAATGGAACAAAACAAGACAGAGTTGCAACATCAGAAGTTATTCACTCACACTGTCTGGCACTCCCATTTTCCTTACAGCTCACATGTGGTGCAGTAGAGAAAGGTGCAGTGTCCATGGGCAGAACAGGCTGTTGCCCTGCAGGATGCTGTGCAGATGAATTCCTGCCCTAGCAGAAAGCAAGCTTTGTTCTGAGATAGCTACCCTGAATCTCACAAGCCTGCACCACTGCAAGTGCTATCAAGGGTAACACTTAAAAGCATCCCCTCAGCAGCTCTGAATGCAATGCAATCCAAATGAAAAGGCAGGAGAAGGGCTGGGACTAACACTAGCAAGCCATTTGCAGGTGTAGCCCACTGAAGACAACCAAAGAAGTCAAGGACTTGGAACCTGCACAAGCTCACTGCCTCTCTAGAATTTTATCAGCCACTATGTAGAGGGAGACACCATTAAACAATTGACTCTTTCCATCCACCAGCTCCTCAACTGAACAACAGAAAAAAGTTCAGAGGGGAGTAAATATTTAGCTCTCCAGCTGCAGACAGCAAAGCACAAGGACGCAGAAAAACTCTAAATAGGATCAGAGATACTACAAAACACCAAAAAGGATGTGACCATGCTACAGCTGTGATGAGCAGCAGTTCATTATTGTTAGAAGAAAAAAAAACCCCAAATTTTACAAAGTTTAGAGGCAACAGACTGAAACACTCCAGAGGAGACACATGGGAAGAAGGAAGCTGGTGAGGGAAAAGCCCTAGCCAGAGCACACCATCTACCTGACCCTGAAGGACACCAAAGAACAGAGGCCCAGCTAGACTGTAACTGTTGCCATGTATTTCTTATTTAAATGCAATTTGTTTAATCTCAAGTTGGATTCAACCATCAAAGGATCTCTTCTGTAGCACACTGACAGTTTGCTCTAAATCTCTGCACCTTTAATCCTTTAATTAGCCAAGAAAAATGTGATCTCAACTCTTCCACCAACCTAAGCTAATTTTCTGCATGAAGCTTCCAACTCCTGTAGGTTACAGGTTTTAGCTGCTTGTGTAGCCAAGGGGAAAAATACAAAACAAAACACACACCCCCAACACCCCATTCCCACAGAGGCTGATGCGTGCTTCTCCAAGGAGCAAGCTCCTTGAAAAGTCCTTGCAGAAGTAAGAGGGACCCATTTTCCCACTGCAGTAGTGGGCTGGGAGGCATAATTACATCACCCAATTGAGAGGAAGAGCCAACAGAGGTTTCTGGGAACAAGGCAGTGTTTGCACAGGACAGGGATAAAACTGGAGTGTTAAGCCAATGCTCAGCTAAGAGAGTGCCTTCAGCAGTGGCTTCAGCCATCTTTATCAGTGATTTTGGGATGGGAGCTCCTAAGCAAGCAAACAAAACCCCAGACAGTTAATCACTTTGGAAACTCTCTCCAAAAGAGGATTTCTCCAGAGATGAGCCCTGCTGTTTCTCAAAAGTGTCACAGCAACCCAGCTCTGAAGGGAGAAACGGAAGACTGCATGAGCCACCAGAGCATCAGGACACAGACCCATTTGGGCAGCTTGAAATACAGACCAGGCCCTTCATGCAGACCCACCAGCAAGAGCAATCTCAAGGAAGAACAAGAAGGCCACCTAAATTCTTCTTGTCTGAAGCCCTAAGCATGGTGGAGGGAGGTATAACCTCCCCTGAACACACCCTGACCGTCTCTCCAGGTCAGGATGAGCCTTGCAGAGCAAGGCAAAAGCAAACAGTGCTCCTGCTCAAGGCTTGGTCACAGTGCAGCTACAGGGACCGCTGCCTGGCCTCGTGCTGACTCCCTGTGTGACATTCAGGAGGAGAAGGCACAGCAAGCCATGTCTGCAGAGCCCCTAAAGCATCACATTCCAGCTGCAGTGTGCCACAGCCACCGACCCTGCCCACTGCTGCAGCACTGCACACACACAGCACAGCTCTCTCTAGGCACAGCCTGCATGTCCACGCAGGGCTGCACGGAGCACGAGCCATGCCTCCCATGTGTGCTTATCTGCCAAGCGTGGACAAGCTGCAGGAGGCCTCCCCAGTAGCTGGCCTGGAACAGCAGCACCCAGAGTAATCAGGGATTTGATAAAGGCATGAATAACCTCCCTCTGAAGAGCACAGTGGAAGAGCCCTGTTGACATCAAAGGCAGAGGACGGGCACTCGTGCATCTAGCAGTTCTTTAATTTGCTTCTGTGTCGAGGTCTTGACAAAGATCAGCACATGACCAGGGCTGCCTCACTTACACAAGCACTTCTGGTGAAGTCACAGCAGGATTTGGTTTGAGAAAAGGGGAGAAAAAACCTCAACAGTCTGCTGGGTTTAAGCACTATCAAAATACTACCCAGGCAGTATTACACCCCCATCTCTACCTAGAACAGAGCACTTGGAATGCATGTCCTCTGAAAGGATTTTAGAGGCACTGTGTTCACACCATCCACCTTACTCAGCCCAAATCAATTCCCCTCGTCTTCTCAGCAAGGAATTCAGCCCATTAGACAAGTAAAAAGCTCCGAGTAACAGTTGCTACATTCCACTGACAGCAAATCCCAGTCACACACTGTCTGCACCTTCAACACTCTTGTTAGCTACTGGTTAGTTTCTGGTACAAACCAGAAATACAGCTGCACGTACATCTCTGGGGTTGTCTTACATAAAAAAACCCCAAACAATGCAGAGATCAATCTGATGATGAGAACCATCAGCACAATGATAGGAGAACCTCAGCATGAGAACCTCTATTGCCAACCTCACCATTCCAGCCGCTCCTGAGTCATGTAACTGTTCCCTGCTGCCACAGACCTTCAGAAAGAGGCACTTCAAGGGCACAATTAAAGGCAGGCAAATGAGCTCTGCAAGCTGCAAGATGTTCCTGCTACATTCAGTTCCTACAGGACAAAGAGGATGGGGCTAGCTGGCAAGGAGCTCTGGACTGGGAGGATGCATTCCAGGGTCCAGGCAGCCAAGCCTGGTAACTGGATCTCTGCACTGTCTTTGATCAAATGTATTACAGAGCATCCTTCCACCGGCAGGCCTCAGGGGGAGTACAGGAAAGTAGCAAACAGTTAGCAGATTTGCTCCAGGCCACAAAGCAAGCTCATCTCACAGCACCAAGATGAGTAGAGTTTCTTCTCTTTTAAGAAAGAAAAAAAAAAAAAAAAGGGAAAAATTCTACAGTACTCTGAAAGCAGCTAATCAGATTATTAAAGTGCTTAAAAGTTTAATGAAGAAATCAAAGCTATTAAGCAAACATTCAGCTTGATGTCTCTTTTCCTTCTTACCCACCCTTCCTCAATGCATTCAAAACCTCTTTTTGCTATGCTATGACATGTTTGAACAGGTACTGAGATACAAACAAGTCTTGGCCCCATCTCATACAGAATGGATTGGTTGCAGATGTTCTCCTGCAAGCTACATCTTGCCTCCTGCAAGAGCATTCATCTCCAAAACACATCATTTCACCTACTTTGCCTGAAGCCAAAACTCAAAGGTTATTTAATTTTTAATATTTTTTTTATTAACTCTAACGTACCTACAGCTGTGCAAGCAAAACCTCATCTGGTTTTTCAAGGCACAAAGAGGCAAGCGACTAAGTTTAGATAAAAGTAACCAAGTTGGGGCAGTCATCTTTCTGCTCAGCTCTGCAGGAGCCAACAGCAATGTCAGGTGTGCAATAAAACAAAAACCTGCTATATTTCAGAGAAGCCTGACATATTTCACTATCTTCCTAGGACAAGTCAGACATGAGCTCATACAGTGGCAGGTGAGTCAGTGACGAGTCAGACAAGCTCCTTAATTAAGCTTTAGGGGCAGGATGATCCCTCGAAGGTGTAATCAGATTGGTATGGCCAGTGGAAAAAGGGGGAAAAGAAAAAAAAGAAAAACATTTTTAAAAGCTGAGTGAACTGCTACACCCTTGCTGAGCCATGCTGGGCAAGCTGAAGGCAGCAAGCTGCCCTGAGCCCCCAGCATGCAGGAATACCTGGCCATCCTGTACCAGGTCAGCACCTGCCTGTGTGCTCAGTTCTGCTCCTCCAGGGAGCAGAGAAATGCTGATTTCCCCAGAAAGGGGGTCACACTGGGGTCACATTGCAGACAGTGCCATCCCACGTGTCCAGTGTAAGGGGCACCCCAGGAACTCCCCTTTCTGAGGCAAGGGCTGCCAACAGCTCTGACCTGTGTGGTGGACAGGGAAGAGCTCACAAATGAGTCATTCCCAATCACTAACAGAATCAATCCTGGCCAGGTGATTTATCAACGTTTAAGGTGCTACCAAGCCATCTCACTTACGAGAAAGGCCCCATGAATTCTGTGTTTTGGAAGCTTCTCTGAAATCAGCTGCAAAACACGCATCAGAATATCAGTGCACTGGAACAAAACAGCACCATGAAACAGATTGAGATCAGCAGGGTGACTGACAGCATCAGAGCATTTTTGTTCTCTTGACACCAGACATGCAGCATGGAAATGGTTTTCTTGCAGCACGTGTCCCTGCCAATTCATCCTGGAACTCATCTGGCCCATGTAGCTGCTCTTCCTGTGCTGCAGCGCTCCCTCTGAGCGCCAGCAGCATCAGCACAACCCAGCTCTCCCCATCTTTATCTTGCACAGATCAGTCTGCTGAAAAACAAGCTCAGAAAGACAGACTCCAACCTCAAGAGGCATGGCAAAGGAAATGGGCAAAAATGACTCATCAGAGAAGTCAGCACACAAAGGGAATGCCAAATAAAGGTCAAATTTATGAATTCCTTATGGAAACTGATTGCTTTGCAATCAGTCCACATGCTTTGTCTTTGTCAAACCTTGCAGAACTAATGATAACACTTCTGAAGACTTTCCTAGGGCCTCACCACTTTCTTTGTGAGTGCCAATACCATAAGAGGTTTTGGTAGGATATCCAGAAGTGCACAGACTCCTTTCTGTTAAAGTCCTGTTTGCTCATACGCCTACAAGAACTCACCAAGGATGGGTTCTAAAAAAATGACTAAGAATGAGTTGTATGAGAGGTTTGCAGGAGAAGAGATGGGAGACAAGGAACTCATTGCAAAACCAGCCACCACCCTGCTGATTAACGAAGAGGGATCATTCAGTGCTCAGACAGTGGACAAACATCTCATGGGAAGACTCCTTCTCTCCCACCGTGGTGATGCTGATGCTCAAATGCAGACAGAGCAGATGCACCGCCTGCCCTGCAAACACCCTTCAGCCTGGGCACCAAGCCCAGTGGCACAGCTCCCCTCCCTTCCCCATGGGAATCCCTTCCAGCCCTGCCTATTAACGGGGGAGGGTCCAAGGAGCTCTGGGTGAAGGTCTGACAGCAAACCTGGACTCACTTTTCTCCCACTCTAAGGTCAGGAGGGAGGCAGCTCCCAGCTCACAGAGCTGAGCAAATGAGCCACAACAAGAGGCAGGGTGTGTTTGCCAAGGCACCACAGCTAACACAGCACTGTGCTCTGCCTACAGAACAGGAACAGGCTTTCCCTCAGGCCACAGCCCCCAAATGGCCTGGGTGTCAGGAATTTTCACACCTGGGAGGCCCAGTGCTGGTAAAGCTCAATATCTCAAGCAGGGGAAGCAATAACCCAAGCAATACTCAGGCTTCACGTTTTAGCCTGAAGACATATTTCAGCTGCCTCAAAAGTTGGTTTGTAGAAAGACTCTGATGTCCTGTAAACAAATCAAAAGAAGAGGCCTGAAAGCTAAAGCTAGTGATGGGGCACACACAGCAAGCAGCAGTGTCCAGTTGCCCCCCTCAGGCATTTCACATCAGGGGTCTAAGTGTTTTACAGCCGGGATCACCACGCCACAGTCCCATATTCGAGGGTGGGCACATGGAAAGGGGGAAGAGGGGGAGCAGAGGCAGAGGGAGTGACTTGCACAGTGTTACCCAGATCACATTTGAAGCACAGGGCAGGAGCAGCTCCGAGGCTGGGCTGGGAGCCAAACTCGGGCATCTCCTCTCCCCGGGAGGAGAGCGTGGTGCACCCCAGGGCACAGCACGTGGAGAGGAGAGCCCCAAGGCAGCCTGGCCAAGGGGGAAAACAGCAGGGCCACAAAATGTAGACCCAAGTCCTGTCTCATTTGTTTAGGAAAGCCAGGTCAGCCTTCGGGTGCTGTTCTCCTGTTTCCTCTAGCACGTTTTTCACCTTTCCACAAAGCTGAATTTAGATGAACTTCAGCAGCTAACATGTATCAGCAGACCATAAAACACTGCTTCTTATCAGACAGGTAGTATTTTGCTCTGTTAAGAAAACTCTCACAGAATAACATTTCAAAATAAATCAAATGAAACAAATGAGGGAGAAGTAGCACTGTCCTCCCCTGGCTCCAGCAAGTTTTGTTCCAATGTTTAAGTGTTATCTTGAACCACTGGAAACGGTAACGTTTGTATCAATACTCAGGTCTATTTGCAAGAGGATCTAAGCTCTTTCTTGGGTAGCTATCCTGCTGTGTTTACAATAACAAATCTGACACACCTGCACATAGCAAAACCTCATAAAAAGACTTCCATTGCATAATAAAGTTCATGCTCTTTCTATAGAGAAGCCATCCCTACTCAGGACACTTCTTTTTAAAACAAAAGGAATTTCTTCACAGTATATGGCCTGCCAAGCACTGCAGCTAAACCCTCAGCACACAGAGCACCACCAATGTAACACACAGGGAATTATTCTTGCTTCAGCACACCTCCAACTGCTGCGTGCTCTGTATGGAGTTGGCAGGGACACAATATCTGTGACAAATGCAGTATTTCAGCTGACCTAAAGAAAGGAATGATCATCTCCAAGGGCGCTCTTTGTCTACAAGGTGAGCAATATCTCTTGCACCAGCCTCCCTGAAAAAATTTACCCAAAAGCAACTTATTCAACAGCCACTCAAATAGTTTTTGCACAATCTTTTTTTTTTTTTTTAGGGTTGAAATATCTTCTAACAGCGCTCAGTTGATGCAGGTTAAGTTACAGAGATCAATGGTATGGGGGAGACTGGCAACTGATTAGGAAAGCCTCCTTGCCCTGGAGCTGCTGCCTCCCTCCTGGGGAGCTGTGACCTTTGGAAAGGTAAGGAGGCAACTGTGCCGATGCCTCTCTCAGCTCTGCCAGGCTGCTTTGCATGCCTAGCACTTGTGAAATCCAGGAGAGCTCAGCAGCTTTTACACGCCAGCCCAGAGGCAGTCCCCATGTTAAATGCTACAAAAAAAAAAAAAAAAAAAACCAACCAAATACCAGAACCCCCCATACCTCCTCCCCCCCAAAAAAGCATAAAAAAAGAAAATAAAAAAAATCTACTCCAAAAAAGCTGCTCACTCAAACTTTGGCACTTCTGGTGCCTTGGTTTCCCTTCTCTAAAATGGCGACTCCACTCCTGATTTGCCTACCAAGCAAAGGTGTTTGCTGATTAGGGAAGTACTGTTTGTGCAGCACTTTGAAGATTTAAAGTACTACATTAATCCTACATGTTGTTCTTAGTAGAAGCCAATTTTTAACTAAGAGGAGGGAAAAAAAAAAGTTGATTTAAATAGTGACCCTCCCCTACTTCAAGATGTTCACTCATCTCCCAGCATCAGCTATTCTTATCTGTAAATGTTTTTTTAACCCTTCCTTCTCACAGTTCTCAGAAACCACAGGTCTCATTCAGCTTTTATTTGAAAAATGGCTTCTTTCCAGGCTGTGGCTGTTTCTTGTAAAGTTAATTCCTTTGGTAATACTGCTGGAGGCACATTGGTATGTTTGGTGTGTGTATGTACACATATATATTTTCCCCCTTTTCACACAGTGTTGTTTTTATGTATGTGTAGTGAAAGATACCTAATCCAGGATTATGATTCTCTTTATTCCCTTCTCATGAAAGTAGGTGGGGCTTTATTTGTCCAAGTTGCATTGATGAAAATTATGTTTAATTAACGCTTTTTCCTCTCCACATGGACAAAAAAAGTCTCCTTAAAAACAAAAAAAAAAAAACTTCTTGCACCTAATTTTCTCCCCTCTGAGTTTTCCTTCAAAAATACCTAAAACCTTAGAACAAATTTTCTGAAGAAGAAAGAAATGTATGATGCCAGTAAAACTAGAAATTGCTCATATAAAACAGGCAAGGGATCTTCTGCCCCAGTGGGGGACACAACTCCTCCCCATCCTATGTTCTAATGCCTCATGGTTTCTCACTTGCAGATCCCAGGAGCAGTGTAGGATCCCTGCAGGGAGCTCAAACTCATCTCCAGTTACAGCAGAAGGGAATCAGCCACAAACATTGCAACCAAGAGGCCAGACCCTGGTGGGGAGAGCAGCTCATTCACACAACTGGTGCCTGCTTCCCCCAGCAGGGCAGGCAGGCTGGGGGCCCTGCACCAACTGTGCTGTTCAGGGTACTCACTCACAGCAGGAGACACAGATTTTCAGTTCCCAGGGCTGACAAATACCAGTTCCAACAGTGAGTGAATAACTTTCCTTCTCATCCTCCCTGGGCACCACTAGCTGCACAGGTACAGACCATCCCTTCCAGAGTGGTCCTGCACCACAGTTCAGCTCTGTCACCAGGGAGGGCACTGGTCTAATAGAGCATAGAGCAAAACTCCTGCTCATACAGAGAGGCCATACTGACTCTATAGGATTTACAAAACAATTAGGGACATAAATTAGGGGGAAATAAAGCAGGACAGCTTACATCACAAGGCATTTTCTAGAAAACTGCTCCACAGGTCTGTACAGCTGCTTGTAAGGAATAACAGAAGATAACTGGTAATAAAAACAAAATATACATGACAAAGATATTATGGGGAAAAAACACAATTACATTCTAATGGGAACCTAATGCACTCAGATCTCATTTTACTCAAGCATAAAAACCCAAACAGAAGCCAGCAGTCCCCTCCTGGCTGGTTCTCACAGGTGAACTGGTTCTTCCCAGCTTTGTGAGCTTGAAAACACCTCCCTGCCGTGAGAAAGGCACCTCCTTCAAAGGTAATAAGCCTGGCTCCTCTCTTTCCAGGTAGATGACCTAGGACAAGTTACTTATGCCTGAAGAGCCTTGGTGTTAGGCCCTGTAATGTCACACAGAGGCAAACACGCCTCAGAAGCTCCCCAAGCAAGACAACACAACCGCCACCTCTCCTGCACGAGAGCGACGGTGGCAATTGCCACCCGCCCTGTGCCAGCAGCCCACGCGTGCTGGCAGCGGCCTCCTGAGGCAGGCACAGCTGCTGAGGGCTGAAGGAAGCCAAGTCTGAGCCACTTCTCACCTGAGACAAATGGCCAAGCACAGCAGCACTGCTGATTCCCCACGAAGCTCTCAGCTCACAGCACTGCATCCCCCGCATCCCAAACTGCAACCCCACCTCCTCCTCCACTGCATTCTCCTTCCAGTCACTCCTTCCCCCTTGGATTACAGCATCTTTTCCCTTCCTCTCTGCCTTAACAAGTGGGGGCTATCACCACTGAATAAACTTTGCTGGATAACCAGCTGGGCTGAAGACATTTACTGCCAGAGTGGCCCACAGGTGACCACTTTGCCTGCTCGTGGAGGGCTTCAAACCCTCTGTAAAAATGAGTCTCTTACGAGGACCCTCCTCAACTGCCCCATGCAAACAGGCAAAGCCTACACCACTAATTACCCTACACCTCTGAGGATCAGAAACCCCCAAATTCTGTAACAAGGCCATGCCAAATCCCTCTCTTCTGACAGCTTTAAACACCATGTTAAAGGGTGAAACTGGAAAGCTCGAATTATACTGACCAACACACCACCAAGGAATCACAAAGCTAAGATTTCACAGGAACTCTCAGCACAGCCTCACAGGCATATTCACTGAGAGAGCCACCAGGCTTTAAAAAATGTTTTCACTTATGATACTGAGAGATAATCAGCAGTCAGGACATACTGGACATGACCAGAGTTACTGAAATGATGCACTATTTGAACAGACTATTTAAGAGAACACTGAACACATAATTAGGAACTCCTGAGTCAAGGCAATGTACAGATCTAATTGCCCTCTCACTGCATCACTGTGCTTACACACAGTCCTCTAATTCATTTTATAGTGACTGGCAAATGATGTCCCAAATTTACTAGGTGGATCAGAACACAGAATGTATTTTTAAAAAAACTGGAATGAATCAATCTGAAATAGAAATACTGAGATAGCCCAGCCAAGGAATCTATTCTCTCAACCACAAAAACCTGTTATTGCTTGTGTGGACTAATTTAAGTGCATTCTTTTCAGCTTCCTTAAAATGCAGCTTTTCC
>VZRX01018180.1:23234-76567 GCA_013398075.1 Notiomystis cincta | reverse complement strand
TGCTCCGTGCGCTGCCGGAGCCCTGCGGGCTGCGTGCCCGTCTCCGGGCGCGGGGCAGAGCGGTCGGCCCGGCTCTCGTCGTGCTGCGCGGTGCCGTGGTCGCTCCCCCGCGCAGCGCGGTGGCAGCAGCGCTCGGGAAACTTTGTGCAGTCCCTTTTGTGCGCAGGGAGCCGCGGCGTGTGCGCTGCTCTGCGCCCTGATCCAGCGGCTAGCGGCGGGGCGCTTGTGTGTTCGGAATCAATATTTGTTTACAGGACTCGGGTATTAATCACCCATGCCGTGGAAAGCTCATTAGCGGCGACTTGTTTCCATGACAACGGGACCCCTCGGAGCCCTCGGGGTTATCTGTTTGCCCGATTTTCTCTCTTTTCATATTCGTACTAGTATCGTGTTTTGTCACTGGGGACAAAAACAAGCAAATAAACCGGGCGTGATCCTGGAGCCCCTGTTCGCTTTTCCTCCATCGCTCAACGATTTCCGTAGACTTCATTAACGATACGTGGATATGATTAAGCAAGTGTGAGAGTTATACGAGGTTTCTGAGTACTTGTTTTGCCGCATCACTTCGTTTAGCTAGCTCAAGCTGAGACGTAGTCTGACTTGTCTCGTGTTCAAAGTACTCCTGAGACGTGTTAGTACTAAAAACTGTGATGTTACTTATCTTTTTGCTTGTGTGTCATTTGGCAGCAGAGAACCCTTTGAGGAGCATTGCGTTGCAGTCTCTGTTACAGCCGTGCTGGGAATCAGTGGTGACTTTCTTGTGTAACTTTGCCATGGTGCTGTGTGTGACCTTAGAAGTCTCTAACTTCTTTCTACCCCACTCTGCTCACCAAAAGCAAATGTCACTCACTTGCATCTGTGCTCTGAGCTAATCAGGCAAAACACTTTATCTAAGATGGAGTACTGTTAAAACTGAGTGTATGAGTGTATTGTTTTCTCTTACGAGGAGTGAGCATACATTATACAGTCCTTTTCCCTAATGGTAGAGGTGGAAATCTTCCTTTTTAACTCCAGTCTTTATTTAACATAGCATGGTCCTGCTGGTCTTCAGAAGATGTGAACTGTTGCCATCCAGCTGAAAACAGTGGTTCTAATACCATTTTCACCTGCTTTCCTGGGTTTACTTCATTAGAGGTAAAAATGAGAACCTTTAGCATTCTGATATTTGTAGAAATATCCACTGTCACAAAGAGTACACATCCAGCAAGAAGGTGCAAGAGTAAGGGAAGAAAATGCTGTAAAACTGAATGACAGTTTTGATCACTTGTCTTAGCATTGCAACCTGAGAGGGATTTAAACCCTTTTTTTTTAGAGAGAATGAGCAAACACATGCTTTTAACTTAATTGTACATTAGATTAAACATCTGAAACTTTTCTGCAAATTTTTATGGTTTTGCAAGAGACCGTTAATAGATAGTGTTATGTTGAGAAGCATTGTGAGTGTATAAGGAACGTTTTGTAATATTCAGTTCTAAACTGAAATACTGCCTGAGAGACGTTCAGTTGTGACTGTTTTAGATTACAGGAGTAGGAAGTTATAATAGTAGGGGAACTTCTGTATGAAGCATACATTCATTCTTCTTTCTTGAAATCCTCTTTCTGAGTGAATAAACGGTTATAAAATAACTGTGTCTTTCATATTGTGGGAAAGAGTCTATCTCAGCTCAGTCCAGCAAAGTGCTAAAACGTATTCCTTATTCCAGATGCATTAGAATAGGCAGATCACACTTCAAGCTTTTACTGAAATACCCTAAAGGTACTTTTATTGAAATACCCCTAAGGCCTGTGACCTTGACTTTTGTATTCTGTTTTTTAGCAATTCCATAGTGAGATACCTGTTTAAAAATATTTCTTGTGAGTTGAGGACCATCACGAGCCCCTAGTTACCAGTCAAGTAACTTTATGACAATCCCATGAAGAAAGAAAAATCTTAGTTGTCATCTTTGGATGTCATTGACTTAAATTTCCATGCCGAACAATTAAATTTTTATTACTTAGTGCTGCACGGTCAATACAAGTAGAGAGAAAGTGATACAGGTTTTGCTCTGTGCTTTACATCCTCTATAAATCTCAGTCTTTTATTATTGTTACATTTCAGTTCATTTTTCAGACCCTGGGTGCCACAAGGGGGGAAAAATTCTTAGTTTTATTTTTTAAGACTGCTAACAGGCAGCAAGAAAGATAATTTGTAACAAGCCATTATTACTTTTATAGATATTTTCAGAACAGTAATCACTTAAAGTTGTGAGAAGACATCTGAGTATATAAGCTGTCAGTGATAAAGGGGTTTTGTTTGAGAGAGGGGGAAAAAGTTACACAGACGTGAAGGCTAAGTCTATAAATATGGATAATGAGATTGGTTTGCATCGTGTTTTACTCAACATTATACCAAAGTAACTTTGATATAGTGGGCACTGGTTTTCATAAACAGAAATGCTTCTAACAGTGTTCATATTCAAGATACTGCAAATTGCTCAACCTGTCTATTGGTCAAACTTTTCTGTCACATGGAAATACACTTAATGTTCTTTGTTTCTCTGGTGCTGGAAGCCCCACACCTGGGATGAATAAGATTTAGAGGTGGTGGTTGAGCTCCTTTCTCTGTAACTGATCTCCTCTGGACAAGCCACTTTACCCCTCTATTTTAACTTTTCCCTACCCCCGTTAATCATCTTCATTCCGTGTTGCCTATTTGAAGTGCAGAGTCTTACTACGTGCATGTATTGTGCCCAGAGAGGTCTCTGGGGAAAGCAGCAAAATGTTAATGCAGCCCAATTAGAAATGGGCTGAAATGACTTTTCCTGTCTCAGTCCTTGGTCATGGACATCTGTACACCAGTGAGATTGTTGGAGATCAGTGGGAAGATGTTGTGGAGGAATTACTTCCAGTGCTAGTTCCTTAACATTCATTTTGCTGCATATATTTGAGGAAAACAGCTTTCAGAGAAAAAGTTCACAGATCTATGCTCCAAGGACTTGAAAATAAAGAATGGCTTATCACTGCTTTTCCTGTTTGCTGCCAGATTGAACAGACTGGTTTTCTGGATGGGAAAATAAGGCCATTATGAATTTAAAATAGTCATTTGGCAGCAAGGGGCTCATGAAGGACAGACACCAGTACTAAATATCCAAGGTAATTTTTTTTTTTTCTGTGTCTTTAGGGGAGAGTTGGGCAGGCGAGTTTCCAGGTATACTTTTTGAGCTTATAAAATACACAATCTCATTTGACAGGAGCGAGTAATGCTGTTAGGGAAGGTATGATAGATGTTTATGTTATTCCAGTTAGGAACTCAATTATGTTCTTCATAAGCTACTATAAAGTGTTTATATTTCAAATGGTGATATACTTGGTTCAGCGATAAGATTTTTTTTTTTTTTTGGTCTTCTTTTCAAAATAACCCTAATAATCAATACTTNGCTACTATAAAGTGTTTATATTTCAAATGGTGATATACTTGGTTCAGCGATAAGATTTTTTTTTTTTTTGGTCTTCATTTCAAAATCACCCTAATAATCAATACTTCTGATAAACCAGTCTTTTAGATTGAGGCAGGATTGTTTCATATGAAAGGTTTGCAGATGGAAAACTGACTTTTAAAGTGATCTTTCTTATATATGGTAGACTTACTTCTGCTTTTCATCAAAATTTAATGGCCAAACTTAAGATAAAACAAAGTCTATACTTTTACATACCAATGATAATGTAAAACACACCTGTTTCTGTCATTTTATTCTTTTAAAAAATTAAATGTGAAGATGTAGAAAAGGTCTTTTCTGACCTTTCATTTACTCGCCATATTTTTAATGAACGATGTATAATAACTTCAAAACTACTTAGGCTTTGAAGGCTCAAGTTTGAAACAACCCAAAGAAATCTGTTTTAAAAAATGCATTCTAGAGCGATGTCTCTAGGATTCTTGATTACACACATGTAAATTCACATGCTGAAACTCCCGAGTAATTTTGGAAGTTTTGGACCTGGGTGTGTTTTCTACCTGTAAAATAGAAACATCAGCTCAAATTACTTTGAAATTCAAGTTCCTCCCATGTCCCTATTGCTCAGAGGAGCAACTGGGTTCAGCAGCACCTCAGCCATGAGATGCTGCTGCTGCTGCTCTGCCTTTTCCCTTCGGCTGGCAGGGGGAAGGGCCAAGGAGTGGATTTGGGATGTTCTCTGGGGACAAGGCAGAGGGGCCTCCCCTCTGCATGTGCAGCAGCCTGCCTGCTTCTCCTGCAGTCTCTTGATTTGTCAGCTGACCTTTCCACGCCAGTAAAGCTTAGCAGGCCCTCCCAATTTTCTCACTTTATGCCAAGATGTCTGATGTTGCAGACAGGGAGTCTGTTCCTGCTCTATTTGGAGGCAAGGGCAGAATTCTCACTGATTTCCATAGGAACAAGATGTATTCCTAAACATAATTCAGTAGCTAGAAAGAAACTTCCTAATAAAGAACCCAACTTGCATAACACAGCATGAAGCATTGTTCTAAGTTTCAGTGCTCTTAGCAGTAACCTATCTGCACACCCAGCACTGCAAGCAGCAAATCTCAGGGCATCCCTGGCAGCACTGTCAAGGATGATCCGCTCTCCTTCTGCCCAGAGAAACAACTGAGGCATCAACCTGTTACTGATAAAATCTTATTTATTCTAATGGCTGCCATTTGAGCCCCTGAGGTCATGTCAGGAGTGAAACTCTAGGAGCAGGGAGGTGTGATGTAGTGCCTGTTGCACAAAGGATTTGCTATGTCAAGTCAAGCAGAAAAGACACCAGGATTTCAATTTACCTGAAGAGGCAAAATGCCCTCTCCCACACTGATGTGGGATACTCTTGGAAGTTACCGAGGAAAACTTTGGAATGCAATTCTGCTGCTCTGAGTTGTTGTACTCTAGCCAGACTGGTTCCTAAATAAAACTTTTTTTTTTCCTCTTTCTTTTTCTTCCTTTGGATGTTACTTTTTTTAAGGTGGAGAAGTTCCAACTGTCATTTTACTGGCATTCCTGTGCTTCTGTTTCATGACAGTGAATCCTTTCCAGTTACAGACTTTTTCTTTAAGAGGGGTTAAAATGAATTACCTAAAGGCTGTTGTAGGCAAGGGTTTCCAAAATGTAACTCACAGATATCTGTGATTTTCCTTTCCCAAATCCATGTATTTCATTAATTTTGCCACTAGAAAGGCACTGTTCTGTCCAAATAGAGCTGTCAGGGTGCAAGGAAGTGGTGGGAAGATATAGATTAGTGCTTTTGCCATTTGTGTTACATTCCCATAAATGAGAGCCTCAGGGCTGCTTTTTCACACAATTTTCAGCTTGTGGTAGTTAGAGTATAATTTTTTCTGGTTATCTCTCATCTTAGACTGATTTGGTTTTGTGGTGAACGTTTGGGAAAATGCATTTTTTTTTCCCCTGTGGTGTTTTATCAACATTTGTTAAATTCTTCTTTACTTACTCCCCTTACCAATACTTTGTACACTTATTAAAATAAAAAAAGCTATGTCTTGTAAAGCATGTAGCTTATATGCTTTCCCCTTATGTCACTTTTCAGGTGGTTACTATTTTAACATTTGTAAATACAGACAAAATTCTAGAGATACACTTTCCCAAGGGAATTGCATCCACTTCAGACCCTTTTATCTTGAATGGCAAATATGAGTGTTGGGATATGCATTCAAATGCAGAGTTAAGTTTGGGTTCTTTGTTCATGTCTTGTTTTTTTCAGTATTACCATCGTGTATCATTGGACAGAAAGCTGCCAAGATAATAGAGCAAGCTTCCTATCCTCAAGATACAAAACATTTCTGTTTCTAAAGGTACAAATATCCCAAAATGCAGACCTTAAACACAAAACTGCTCAAGCGATTTACTTGAAAGCTGTAACCCAAAATTTCACAGTCCTGAAGAACTTTTTATGCCAAAGGAGGGAGACGTCAAGCATGTGTGAATGGAAATGAATGGAAACGACATCTTCACAGGGTGGGTTTCATTTCTATTTTGTGGTGAAAAAAATACATTCATTCTTCTAACATCCATATTGTTAGTTAAATTCCCCTTACAGATTAGTGGTGAAGGATCCCTGGCCTGAATGAAACAATGCTTCAATATCTGGCTTCTTGGGAGACAGACAGTATCACTGTCAGACAGGGCGGGAATGCAAAAGTCACGGCAGAAATCGGTGAGTGGCTGTTCTCAGTACTGAAACCATTTTTAAAAGGCAAGTTCAGTACAGTGCTCATTACCCTTTTAAATTATGTGGAGTTTTAAGAGTAATTCATTGGAATCCTGCTGTAAAGTGTTGTGAGGTGGCAACATTTTGTTGATTAAGATACTGCTGGAAATTCATTTTTAGAAATACTATTGGCAGGGGTTTAGAAACCTGGACTCCAGCCAAAAAATGAACAATCACTGGATCCAGCTCTGCCAGGAGATTCTATACACACAAGTTGGAGATTTGTTAATTATTATTTTGTGTTGCAGCCCCTCTCATGCCTGTTTGGGCAAGTCTGTGAATTCTTATGAGAAGTTGTCTGAGGGGCTGGCAGAGGGACTGCTCTAGTGCAGGGGCACTGAGCCACATCCTGTTCCACAGCCCTTTAAGGGCAGGTGGTAAATGCAAAGGGTCTCATGGCCTTGGTGCTGTTCTGCTTCTAGCCTGTGGTTTTTGTCAAGCAGTTCCACTGCTGGAAGAGCAGCAGGGTGCACAAATCACTGTGCTCATCTCTGCTGCAAAAATCAGGCCCTGTCACTCTTCTTCCTATTTCCCTTCTTCCTTTTCACTGTTCATCTCCCAGCTAGGGTCAGTCAAAAGCAGCACCCCTGAAACTCCAGAGGACTTACTTCAGAAACAAATTTTACGTAAGAAACCAGCTCATATTGTGCATTGCTGGGGATAATTACTTTTTAGAAGCCTCATATATAGAACTATATTGATAAATTACAAGCTCGTCTTGCAACAATTTGCCTTTATTTTAGAGTAGAAGGGCACAAGTCAAGAGTTACTGAACAGGGCTCTTACATTTCATTAATATGAAATAACTGTTTTCAAGACATCCTACTTTTGCAGGTCCATGGGCAAATTCTTATTTATTTGAATGGGAGCAGGGTCAATCCCCATGTGCCTGAGGTCTGCTGTTGTGAAAGTAAACCCTTCGTGAGTCCCCTCTGCAGGAATCAGGATGCACTCCTGGGCAGTAAGCTAAATATAACAACAAGAAATTAATGAGGAAGAGAATTGGCAGCAATGGTACTACTTCTGCCTTTCTGCTCTTTATCATCAGGCTGTGATCTCATTGCAGCCACAGGGACAGAGTGGGAATACAGTCATGGATGGCTACATTCCTTCTAGGAAAGCCAGGGCAGCAAGGCAAGGTGGCGGAGCTGCTGTTTATGAGAGAGAGCAACTGGAATGTGTTGAGCTCTGCCAAGGAGTGGGTGAAGAATGAGTAAAGAGCTTATGGATGGGTGTGTGAGGGTGACAGAGCACTGGGACTGGTGTCAGGGAGAGGCTGTGCAGTCTCCTTTTCTGCAGAGATTCAAAACCCACCTGGATGCAACCCTGTGGAACTTGCTCCAGGTGACCCTCGGGCTGGATGATCCCCAGAGGTCCCTGTCAGCCNAGGAATCAGGATGCACTCCTGGGCAGTAAGCTAAATATAACAACAAGAAATTAATGAGGAAGAGAATTGGCAGCAATGGTACTACTTCTGCCTTTCTGCTCTTTATCATCAGGCTGTGATCTCATTGCAGCCACAGGGACAGAGTGGGAATACAGTCATGGATGGCTACATTCCTTCTAGGAAAGCCAGGGCAGCAAGGCAAGGTGGCGGAGCTGCTGTTTATGAGAGAGAGCAACTGGAATGTGTTGAGCTCTGCCAAGGAGTGGGTGAAGAATGAGTAAAGAGCTTATGGATGGGTGTGTGAGGGTGACAGAGCACTGGGACTGGTGTCAGGGAGAGGCTGAGGCTGTGCAGTCTCCTTTTCTGCAGAGATTCAAAACCCACCTGGATGCAACCCTGTGGAACTTGCTCCAGGTGACCCTCGGGCTGGATGATCCCCAGAGGTCCCTGTCAGCCCCATCCATTCCATGTTTCTGTGATTAGATTTCCACACTTTTGTGTCGTGCAGTCCATTAATTCAGTGTTTGTTAGACAGTCTCTTCTTTCTCATAGTAACATATTAAAAGCATGGAAAGTTCTATCCATCATTAGTCATTTAAGCCCTAAAGCCAAAGTCTGAAGTTTTGAGGGTTTTTTCTAGAATCTGTTGGACATGAGAGAAATAAATATGGATCTCCATGCACACATAGCTCTCCTAAAAATTACCTTGCATTACATGGGTACATTTTGTGCTTTTCTATTGGTCTGCTCTCTCTGTGATGAGAGCTGCAAGAAGGTTAATACTTATGGCAAGTTTTGGTTCAGTTTTTAACCTTTATTACTATTTCCTAACTCCACCTAGATTTCCCTCTAAACCTTCTGAGTTTGGACTGCAGTGGGAAATTTTCTGCGGCCTGAACATGAATTCAAGTGACAGAGAACTATTAAGAATACAATCTATTACTTTGTGTTGAACATAAGTAACGTTGTTCCAAACTTACTGCAGTGATGGAAATGAAATGCAGAATAAACATGTTCACAAAGCTTCACAGTTTGAAACATTTAAGGCATTGTTTTTCTGTTTGGATTACTGAAATTTAATCCACTAATCTTATACCAATAGTAATTATAGACCAACCTTAAAGCCTTAAGTTAGAGTTCCCACCATGGATTTCAGAAGTGCCCTGTACTGTGCCTGTGTCACAGAAAGCCCCAGTCATAGCTCTTGGTGCCAGTTGCTACTCAAGGAAAGATAAAAGAGGAGCAATATTCTCAAGGAAGTCAACACTTTTCTTAAGCAGGATGTGTTTATGTTACTGTCTTTTTTTGACAATTAGGTTCAGAAAGCAAGCATTGTTTTTTCTACCTCCTGCCTATTACAACAAACAGTTAAAAACCCTGTATGAAATAAATAATGTAAATGAAACTGTAGTGCAATTACTCATCATAGTCAAAACTAAGATTTATTTTTAGTTTCTGAATTTGCTCTGCCTTCCCAGTTCTGTTTTGCCGTCCCTTTATGCTTTCTTGGGTGGACTGAGGCAGGCGAATGGAAATCTCGTAATTTGCTTTAGTTACCAAAGTGGGGATTGACTGTGTTTTGCAGATTACTGCTGGCATGGGCTGGCTGCCCAGCAGCTGCCAACAAACTTCCAAAATGAGCCAGGCTTCTGTCTCAAGAGTCTTTGTTGGGGTCTTCTTCCTCTTTGTGCCTTCCATTGGAATTGGTGCTGGGGCCAGTACCAGTGGTTTTGTTTCAGGCAGTACTGATGAGAAATTGGAAGATCATTTTCCTGTTTCATGAGCCTAATTCCTCTTCCCTTTCATTTTTCCTTCCTTTTCCTTTCTGCCTGGTACAAAGTAAATGTTCTGGTGTTTTAGTTTCAAGCATGAAAACCAAACAAATGTTTAGCCCATTTAAGGATTAATTTTTTTTCTAATTTTCTTCCAATTCAGCTGCCAAAACAACAAAAAATGCCCGTTAGTTACATAGTCCTTATGGAGAATTTGTATCTGGCACAGAGTGGCCCTGCACAAGAACAGGTTTTTTCCTGTAAATTGACATGCTGAGCACAGATACGATCAGTTTGTTTCCCGAGCCATCATCATTGCAAGCCCTCAGACACCCTATCCTCTTGAACAAGAGCATTTTCCATGATTGAACAGCCAGAGACTTAGAGTTTGAAGAGTTTAGGAAACCACTGAAAAACCCCAAAGCTTTGTTTAAGGGAGTAGATTACTTATATCCTTTTCTTGAAGACAAAGCTAAGACATCCTCAAGGAATTTGGTATCTTCATTTCTTAAGCCCATAATGGCTCTGCTTATGATAGAATCACAAATTCGTTAATCCTCTTTCTGTAAGTCTGAGAAGTATTTTGTGATAAATACCTTGACTTGTAAGGTAGAATTATCTCGCATGTCGCTTCTGTATGCAAGCTGAGTGCAATCCATCAGAATGATGCTTTTATTCCTTTGGGGGAGCAGGAAGGAGGATATAACTGAAATTGAGTTTTCTAGCTGTGAGTTGGAAAGCAGACCCAGTAAAGCAAGACGTGGGTTATACTGCTTGCTACTGCTAACAAATGTAATGATACAGCAAAAGCAAACACAGTGACCCAGCAGGTATTTATAGCAAGAGTTCAGAAATTCAGAGCCTGAATTTTGAAGTACCGAATGATGATGAATGCAATAGAAATTTATTGGGATGGCAGTTTCTCTGGCCTTCCTTCCCCTATGAAGGGGATCCATAATTTCCAACAAGGCTATGCAGAAAGGCCAGTGCCTAAAATACATAAACCAGCACCTAAACCTGAAGTTTGTTCTGTCACAAGAGTGAATGATCTCTGCAAATGTAATGATATAAGTAGTTAGGAGCAGTTCTGGCACATGAGAAGGATGAAATCATGTCTGAAGAACATATTGCTGTAAGACAGAAGTAGTAAAGTGCCACTTAAAATTTAAAAAATAAATTCTTCTGCATGGTCTGGTGTGCTGTGGCAGCTTTTGGTCAAAGCTGAAGGTCACCCAACACACAAACCCTTTGTTGTTTTGCACCATATAAAGCACAGTACAACAGAAAGTAAAGCTTTCAAAACACAAGTGATCAGCAGGATGCAGTAAGGCATAAATATCTATACAATATTAGATTATTTGAAAAGAAAAGAAAAAAAGTGAGATCTCATTCCTGTTTCATCATGACAGCAAAAGAGAATAGCTGCTTTCCTAGAAACAATTTAATGACCGGTGTGACTCTCAGATTGGGCAGATGACACAAGAGAAGGGTGTAAGAGTGGATGTTTGGTTGAGCTTCCTTCTAGCTTGTTGCCATTGGCTGGGCAAGGTATTTTATAATCAAAGTATAGGGAAATTGTATTTCTCCAGATATACCCACACATCTTCTGGCTGGCTGCCTCACAGGTACGTTCTGTCTGGCAGCAGAGTCATAGTTTTGAGTTTAATAGCTGTCGGTGGCAGTTTTTAATCCATAGAATTTGCCTAATTGTTCTTGAAAGATAAGTAAGCTTCTGTCATAAACAGAAATCCAGTTAAACTGCATGCTGTGTGGGAAAACCTCCTTTTGTTGTTTTTCAAAGGGCTATCTGATAATTCTTGTGTTATGAGAAGTAATAATAACTGCTGTCTATTCAGTTTGTCAATGCTGCTTGTAAATTTTTGTACACTCTTATCAAATTCCTTCCCAGCTGAATTTTCCTAGTCTGTTCAAATGCTTTATATACAGAAAATATTTCACACTTCTTACTTTCCTTGTCATTTCTGATCCCTTTCTAGCTCTAGAGATGTAGAAGAATCATACCATGATATAATGAGCTTTTCTTTCCCCCCTCCTTTTTTTTCTCTCATCAGCTTCTGAAATTCTATCTGCTACTGAGTACTAAATCACTGTCTGCATAGAATTGATGTGCATAATTTCATTATAGCTTTCCTGTCTTTCTGAGATGCAGTAGCCCACCCAATGCTGAGGGAAAGGGATTTCCTCTCTGCATTACTTTGCATTTACCAGCATGAATTTCATTTACCATTTTACCCCCCAGTTCCCCAGTGAGGGGTGGATCCTGCTAGGATGATGTCTGGGTGAAGGCAAGGAAGTGTTCTCTAAGCTGTGGGTGCTTTGAGAAGGGAGTCAGCTCAGTGTAAGGGAAAATATGTCTTGGGACTTGTCGTAGTTTTGAGGAATAGGAACTCCTAAGTTCTCCGGAATAGATTTGGTCAAGAATTGTCTTAAGCCTGTGCATTGCTTTGCCTTCTGGCCCAGAATCTTTGAAGGACTGAATGGGCAAGCTTGACAGAGGAGTAGTAACAGGAATATGGAAGATCTACCTTACTAGTTTTCAGCATCAAGGGCAGCAGTGGGAGAGGAAAAGAGATCTGGAATTGCAAAAAAAAAAAAGATAGAGGTTGGTCTTCACTAGAAATCCATTAACTTAGAAACAGCATCTTGATGGCAGGATGACAACTGCGGTACATTACAGCACTGACAGCAGAGACGTTCATACCCTACGTATACTCTGATCATCAGGTTTCTGAAGATGTTTGGTTTTTCTCACGTGGCAGCACTAAAGCTCTTTTCCACTATGGCTTTGTGCTGTGTTTCTTGTACAGATTTAAGGTTTCTGTGACAGAAATGGCTCTTGGATTTTGCTCCCCATGCAGTGTTTTGGGCAGCAGTAGGAATTGGGCTCCTTGGTGCTGACAGAAGGGACCTTCAACATGATCAAATTCCCAGTGTTTCTTCAGACTGCATTAAAACTGTGTTCTTAGGGATGCAGTAGTTGGGTTCCTCATACAAAGGAATCTTATGATGTGTCTCCTCACCAAACAAGAAGAAAAACCTTTGAGGTTGTCAAATCTTCCTTCGCCTATAAACCATAAGTTTTGTCCATGTGGAAACTAGCCAGGTTTTCAGTGAGTCATGGGATGTTGAGGGATTTTCCCTCCTAGTGTCCTTACCTTAGTTAGAGAATGGGTAATCAGCACTTCTTTGGGAAAGCAAATTTCAGTTACCACTTTTGCAAAAGAATTTGGTTTGTTGAGGAGTCACAGAGTGTGCTTAGCCAAAGTACTCATGAGGACTGTTATCTAGATAAGCCTTATGTGAGTTCATCTGAGGAGACAGAACAATCACTGAACATTATAAACAACAAACAATAGCCACTCAGATCTGATATTGAAGGGATTTGAGATATTTTTGCAATGGCCCTTTGTTGTAGCATCTTTGTGGTCACCTGAATGGTTTGAGGTGCCTCCATTTGCAAATGTGTTATTAATGTTGTTTTTATTTTTAGGGAATTTACCTTCTTTCTTTGATTTACACTGTGAATTCTAATTCTTTCTGGAGCTGTTTAGGCTCATGTTTAGCCATGCTATTTCTTTTAGATTAAGACATAAGATTTACTAGTATTAACCTTTTATATCATCAGAATATCTATGGTTTTCCTTTATGTGCTTTCTTTGCTAGTATCTACAGAATATATTTCCTTAATAGGTACCATAAAAGTATTCTGAGTTTACAAGAGCTTTATACATAACCTTGTGCTGCCTTAAGATACAGGGAATACCTAGGGTCATTTATCTCTCCAAGCTTTTTCCCCCTCATTCTCTTTTTACATATTTGATTGGTTCATTTCAGCCAGTATCTATCTCCTTTTATGCTGTAGAGGCATTCACTCTCTGTTTGTACAGGTTATTCCCACAGCTATATGATAAAAGAACTCTGGTCTGTGTCTTAAGGCACAGACTGCTAAGTGCTTGGATTTTTGAGATCTCTCCCTTTTTGTCCCTTCACATTAACATTGTCTTTGGACCCTGGGTTAGCGATTTGATACATGCAGGAATGGCCTGGCTAATGAGCAACCAGTTAATCTCAATGGTGGGTAATTCCTCCTCCTCTATGTGCTGCACCTGCCTCAGTTCATTTACTGAAACATTTTATTCTGTATTCTGCCATGGCAAAAGCCAAGTGCTCTTGAACCTCAGTTTAACTTCTTCCTGGGAAGTGCTTTAAGTTTGGAGGTCATGATTTGGCTAACTATGCTGACTTGGGTATGCAGAACACAAATGTAATAAGCAGCCTGTTTAATTTCAGGCTGATAGTCTTGCTTATCTTCTCCTAAAACCTTGTACGTAACTCTGAAGCGGAATACTTTTGAATTAATTCTCTTACTGACACAGCTCTCGGTGTTATGCAAGCTCTGGTTCTTACATGCTCTTGTTAAATAATGTAATTCTCTTGCAGTCACTGCATCTGCCCTTCACATGGCAGGAAGGTATTGGTTCATCAGAGGTCCATGGGCAACTTCCAGCATCAGAGTTCTTCTGCTGGTAACAGTCTGGGTTCTTTGCAATTTACACAGTTGCTCTCAACTGTGTGTAGTTGGATTTTCTTCACTTGGCACATTCTCATTTCCTCAAGAAAGTTCAAGACTGCATCTTCCAGTGGTCTTCCTGTGTATCCCTGGTCTCTTGTCCGTGCAGTATTTCTTATTTGTCTCTAACCATGAGGCCAACCCATAGTTGTCCCTCTCTGTCACATTTGACTAGAAGACAATCAACTGCTGCCAGCAATAAAGTTTCTTAAAGCTCTCACCCTTAGCTGGTGCCCAGTACTAGAAGACAGGAGTGACTTGTTAGACTTCATGTATTCATGCACAACGGAGTTCTCTCCACCCAGCGGAGACAGCAGCACTCTCTTCGTCTTCCAAATGGAGACGTTCATATTGTTTTGCATGTGGAAAGCCCCTCTCCACTGGGACAGATACAGATCTTTGTGCTTCAGAAAGTTTCTAAAGACAGATGTGATGTGTCCCAGGAATGTCTGAGTGTCTGCCAGGGGAATTCTGCTTAGGGACCCTTAACTCACCCCTCTTCTACCAGAGGCATTGAACATTCAGCAGATTCTTTGTCCTCTGGTGCAATTTTGGTGTGGTTTGGGTAGCTTTGTTTCTCTTCCCAAAATACCATCCTGTACTTGGTTTTGGAAATGAAGCACAGGGTGCAGCAGTCTGTCCCCCCAAGCTGGGCCCTTCACAGGGCTGTGTCTAGAGATGGGAAACAAGAGTGACCACACAGGATCAATCAGCATGGGCCAGAAGGCAGCTCCTGCTTTAGATAATGTGAGCTTAGCCAGAAGTCTTGTTCCCACCGTCCCTCTCTTATTAGTGTTAATTATTGGATAAATACTCAGCCCATTCTTTTGATGAAGTTGGTCTTGGACAAGAGAAGAAAATGAGACAGAGCTTTAGTGCCCAGAAAACTTGAGCTTTGAATGTTCACTACTGCCTAACAACAGCGAGGCTGACACTTCAAGTATGGCCCTTCACAGGTATATGCAGCATTGTTTAACTAGTAATTCATGAAATATATTAATACTTTCTTTAAGTTTCTTAAAATCTGTAACTTGTTGCCATTGATTGGTCGTGGTTGTTTAGCCTTTGAATTCTCTGGAGATGAGAGGCTGGGGGGAGGGGATATATTGGTAAAAATTGCACAAAGGTGCCTGCTGTGTGGTACCAGTTAGACAGATGTGGGCTAAAACAAGCAGACATCACTTGTTACTGATACTGAGACTCTGGGCAGCAAAACTGATGCTTTTCTAAGTGCTCAAGGAATTCTTTCCAAGCCACTTGTAAAGTGACTTAAAACTTTTCTCAATTACGAAGTATTATATGATGATCATTATGGAAATAGAAAATACCACCCTTCTTCCTGTTTTCATTTACATTCTTTCTTAGCTATGTTGACTCTTCAGATAATGGGAACAGGATTTGAATGTTCATTGTGCATGACTGGTTTTTAATTTCAAAGTGTGTTTAGGACAGAAGACTCTTTAACCATGACAGTGAACAAAAATATCTGCCCCATACCCAGTAGTCATGTCACCAGTAGCAAGTGCTAATGTTTTTTAACTAAGTACATTTTCCTAAACATGTGAAAGAAATGCTCTTTTATTACTCAAAGGCAGATACCTTTTCAGTTGTACTCTAGCCTGCGTTTTGCATAAATTTGCTTCCTGTGTGCAGCATCCTTTTCATTCCTGCACCCTTATCGTTGCTAAGCAGCTTTCTCAGTTGTTGATCCATCTTCCCACTCCTCATTTTTATTAATATCCTATCTTTTATTAGATTCTTGCTTCCATTTATATAGTGCACTATGATTCAGCATAGTTAATAGGTGATTTACTGAAAGGCAGTAAAAGGGCTTTTGGAATAGATTTTAAAACATACTGTAGTAGGTTTGAAAATGAGATTTGTCACATTTAGTGTCTTGAGACAATGTAGCTTAATCCAGGCAGATTGCAGAAAATCCAGCTATTTGATGAAGAACTTATATGATATTTAAAGTGTTCACTGAACATGAAGTGGGTATTGTGGTAATGAAAATCATTGCTTTCCTGATCACTCGGGGTTCAGGACTGCACAAGGTTGTCACTCCTCTTTTTTTTCTAAACCTGTTCCTTCTTCAAATACACAAAAAATCCAGAAAACAGGTGAATTTACTCTTGTGGAACATGTTCTTATAAGGCTCTCTCTCTCAAAAAAAAGTTCTGTTTATATCATGTCTCATATACCTCTCTCATAAGTATAAGCCATATATCATATCGTATATATATATGTGCCATTAATAATGTTTCATATTTATCACATCTATTGTGTATATATATACCATATTGTATTTGCCATGTATCATTATATCATATATGATTTTTGTAATCATATTGTCATATCTAAGATGCCATGTATCATATGTCATGTGCATCATGTGATACATGTCACAGGTATCATGTCACATATATCACATTTATCACGTCCTTTTCAATCAGTTTTGCACAAGCAACTGAGGATAGTTAAAGCAGAAAAGTCTAAAATGCCATTTCTATTTTAGCATTTTTCTGAGGCAAGTTTTCCATAATTCACTTAAACCTAGGAATGTTTCAAAATCTTCGGAATCAGTTTCTGATCCCAGATTGCTTCCATGAAGTATTCTGGCTCTGTCCAGTACAGAATCCTTCTGGGTTGACCAAAAGGGCTAACACAGTCTGGATAACTTTGCAAAATCCAGTAGGTGAAAGTCAAACTGCTGCACACACATGGGGAGTCTTTTTGTTGAGGCACTCTGAATTTACCTGTCAGTTTTTAAAACCCTTCAGATATACTTCCAAGGAAAAAGAATATTAATATCCAAGATTATTTCTTGTTGCTTAAGATGAATGCCTGAAAATACATCATCTGAAAAAGCAACAGAAATCTTTCAAATAATGAAGGAAATCACTTTCACATCCCTTTTTCTACAAAAGTAAAACTTCTGGGGTTTGAGCACAAGTCATACTGCTTCTAATTATTGACAGAGTAATTTTAATCTTTGAAAGGCTTCACCTTAGAAGAGTGAGACATCAAAGAGGTCCAAGTCCATTAAGAGAAGGAGGATCTTTGATTCTTTTTGCAGTTTGGCTCTTACTCTTCAAAGAACAGAGGGGATTGTGTTAATGCTCAAGGATTGCAACCCTGTGCCAGAGCCCTGCTTGTACAGGGGAGGAGGGCGTGCCTGCAGTGACATGTCAGCACTCTGGTGCTAATTATTTAATAACAATAAGTCTGCTGCACACTTAAGACTCAAATTGTTGATTGCTTGTGGAGTGCTGAGCAACTGGATAGAATTTTTAGCCAGTGCACAGCTGAATAATAAAGTACCACTCCAGGCTGTTGGGTGCTGTCTGTAGACGGGACTTAAATGTATATAAATTACCAGTATGCACACATTCAAATTGAATCATATTTGTAGCAGTTAAGAAAATGCTCATGTTTGCATCAGTAGTTATTTTTTGTTGTAAAACTGCTGGTTTTCCTGATGAAAAGCAGCTCTCTTTAATTATTGGATTACCTTTCCTCAGTAAGAAGGCTCTGAAGGATTTAAATCCTTATTTTTTGAGTTATATTATGGGTAACTTTAGAGTGAATTAAGTTGCTCATAGCACTGAGTCAGTGTGAGAATAAACATATGTATCTTCATAGGAATGAGCAATCTGAGCCATATGTTTGCATGATAGAACAACATGAATTATACAGAATGTACAAAGAGTTTTTATTTTCAATCACAAATTTTATTAAAAGCAAAAAAGCTTTAGTGTGGCTTTTATGGATAAAAATAGGTGACATTAATATATATATGGTGCAATATAAATACTTAATGCTTGTGATTATTTCTTTCCCTTTGGGCACAACAAACCTCTCCAGAATGTTTTTCATGCTCCAAATACAAAGGCAAATTGAAATACAATGCACCTGCTTTCCTGGCTGGAGAAAAGCTGGATAATCTAGATGCTTTTCCCTGGTTGTGAGAGCAAAATGGAACTTTCCACTGAAGTTCCTGGTGGTTCTGGTGTTTGCTCTGTGTGAGTAGCCTCAGAGAGCTACTGATGTGCTCCTGTTAGGAGGAAGGCTGAACTCAGTTGGCTCCTGTTCCCTTCCACCTCCAAGACAAACACAATAAACACTTTATTTGAGGTTAGCTGGCACCACTTTCAAGCGCTGACACACTCTGATACGTCTCCTTCTGTGGGAGATCTCCCTTTATAATAGCAATATTTGCTTTCAAAAACATGCTGATCACTCTCCTCCCAGCTAAAGTTTGAAGATGTCTGTGGATGGTCACACCAATACGACTGCCCTGAATTTTTAAGTTAATTGTCTTAGTTGCAGATGCTTTGCTTGTCCTTCACATGAGCGTTATACAGCTGCAATTGAGATGGTTCGATTGGAACTGCTTCTTTCTGTTTCACTGAGCTGATATCCCCACAGGTCTTTTCCTAAGTGCATCTCTTTGTCTTGTATTTCAGGCATTTAGCAGCCAGTCAGAGACCTTCAAAAGTCAATGCATTGCTGTGGAATGGGGTTGTGGTCAGTTTTATTTGGCTGGATACCAGGCACCGATCAAAGCCTCTCTATCACTGCCTTTCTCAGCTGGACAGAGGAGAGAAAAGGCTCTGGAGTTCAGATAGGGTCAGGGAGAGATCCCTGCTGCCTATCACTGTCAGCTGGGGAACCCCAGACTCGACTTGGGAAATGGATTTAATTTATTAACAAAGATAAGGAGAAGTAAAACAAATCCTAAAAATGCATGTCTACGGCTACCTCTCCCTCCTTCCCTCCCTGCAGCATAGGGAGTTGAGAATGAGGCTTAAGGGCAGTACATCACATCTCACCCCACTCTTCTCTGCACCCAGTTACAGCTGTGCAAGAACTTTTTTTTTGTTCTTAAATCCATTATCCCCAAGGGGTCACCACCATCTCAGCTGGGCCTGGCCTTAACCAGTGGCAGGTCTGTCCTGGAGCCAGCTGGCATTGGCTCTGCTGGATGTGGGGGAGGCTTCTGGGACCTTCTTGCAGAAGCTACCCCTGTGTCCCCTGCCACTACCAGAACTTTGCC
This sequence comes from Notiomystis cincta, assembly GCA_013398075.1. Lineage (NCBI taxonomy): Eukaryota > Metazoa > Chordata > Aves > Passeriformes > Notiomystidae > Notiomystis > Notiomystis cincta. Next base: position 57,542 of record VZRX01018180.1, on the reverse strand, counting down.
AAGAAAACTCAGTATCTCTATGGTGGATGCTTACCAAGCTGCTCTGTCACTCCTCAGCTGGCCAGGCCATGGAGACAATGTGATGGAAAGCAAGGAGGATGAGATAAAGCAGAAGTGGAGATTGGATGCGCACAAGCGGAGGAAAAAGCCCAAAGATTTTATTCTCATCAGCAAGCAACCTCCAAAGGAAGTAGGGCTCCAGCACAGAGTGGTTGCTCTGGAAGGCAAACATGGTAAATAATCAATGCTCCCCCTTCCTCCTCCTTTTCTTTTGTATCTGAGTCAAGGTCACATGGTCTGGAATATCCCTTTGGTCAGTTTGGGTCACTGGCCTGGCTGTGTCCCCTGGTGGCACCTTGCCCACCCCCAGCCCACTGCTGGGGGAATGTTGGATGCTGTGCCAGCCCTGCCCAGCAGCACCAACTCAGTTACCTTTGCTTTCATTCCTGGTCAGGTTTCCTTTCTGCTTGCTTTAAGAAACAATGCCTTCTGGATTTCTTGATGGCTTACTTCATCTGTTTGAAGATGCCAGGTGTTTTCATGCTAGAGAAACAAAGGGGCTCACTCTTCCATATGCAGCAGGGGTTCTTGGCACACTGTGATGTTTCAGTTCTGGTTGCCACCTCTTGACTTCCTTGAGGAAGGCCACTGCTTCTCCACATGAATCTTGCTCTCCTCTCTGAATGTATTTTGCAGCCCTCTTCAGCTGAAGAGCCCTCTTTTTGACAAAGAGGGAGTTTGGAAGGCAGGCATAGTGCAGGTGCCAAGCTTGGTTATGAACCTGGCTGAGCAGGGTGATGTGGAATTTGGTGCCCACAATGTTGCAGTTTCAAGCTAAAGGCCTCATTAACTGAGAAGTGTTTCCCTAAGTGTAATTTTTCTTGAGTTCCTTTTTAATCAGTGCTGTGCTTCAAGGTGAATTTTCTTTTTAGACTGAGAGGTATTTCTGTAATTTAGAGCAGCGTTCCCAATTACTGTTAATTACCTTGTAATACAAGGATGATGATTAATTGCATGACTTGCTTTGGAAATTCATTGTTCAAAATGGCCTTCAGAAGCTGCTATGCTTAGATCTTACAAGAATGATGAAATTGCAGGTTTGCTCCTTGATCTGGCATTTTCAATACACAATTGAGGTAAAAACAGCAGCTGGGGGAAATAAAAAGATGTGACCAAAAAACATCCTGCAAGATTTCTTAACTAGAAATATATCAGGTTAAGAACAAGGCCTTCTTTCAATTGAATTTCTTACTCACTGGATGGTGTTTCTAGTTGATTTGGTTTCTGACCTAGTGTGATGTACCTTCTCAAAGAAAACACTACTTTTAACCTGTGTGTAAATATCAGTCTAATGTAAAATATTTCCTTCCTTCTTCAAATTAATTGGTGTTTCAATATTTCATTTTCTAAGTTCTTCTTTGAAATTAGGATTATGATCCAAGCTTACTTTCCTTATCAAAGACTATTGAGTTTCTCCCATATTTCTCACAGGACAAGTGATATAAAACTCATTCCAAAGAGGAGGGTACTGAGAAATGAAACTTTGTTGGGAAGTGGGATGCAAAAGTAGGGATACAACAAGGGCAAATCAGCCCTTTTGTAAAGCAAGAATACGAGAATGTTAAACTGGTTAGTAGGATTTACTGTTTATTTATAGATGATCAATAGAAGTCATTGAAGTAAAAGAGATTCATGCTGATAAGAGCTGTGGAGAAAAGAAGAAATTTATATAAACAATGAAATAATTTATTGCTATGATAATTACATAATAATTTTTCAGAAATTAATTTTTCCTTCAAAACATTTTTATCCTCATTAGAGGAATACATAAGAAATTTATGTCTAAAACAAACCTCTTCTCATGCCTACATATTTAGAAGTCAGTTCTGCAGGTGGAAGGCTGGATTGATATGATCTTCTAACCTAACTGAACTAGAGTACAGCTACCTGAGAGTTCTACCAGTCAGCAGAAAACTAGGATGATAAACCAAAGTTCTAGCAGTTGTAAGGTGGAACTCTGCCAGCCAAAAAGCCCTGTTACAGTTCCAGTTATTAGTCTAATGTTTTGAGTCATGTATGTGGAATAAGATATTATTCTGGCTTTTGAAAACTTTGTAAACCATGTTTTGGGCAGATGACTTCCTTTAACTGGTAAACTTACAATATTTTTCCTAAGCTTTCACTATTGTGGTCAGAACAATCAAATTTCTGCATTCTATTAGTGCAGAATGGACAAGATGCTAAATAAAAATGAATTATGTCTTTCTTTGCATGAAAAACCTCGGATTGGTTAAGCCTTCTTAGGAGAGCTGTGTTTATCTGCTATGGTTTGCCGTAACTACAAATCCAGATTATGTTCTTTAAGTAGAACTCACTGACTTACTTATGTAATAGTTAATGTATTCAAAAGTTTGTTTGACTTGAGGTTACGCTGAGGATCTCCAGGAGCTCCATCAGCTACTTCACTGACTCTTCAAGAGCCCTTGGAAAAGCCTCCTTTGCCACTGTTATAATGGTTCCTGAAAAGGACCATAATCCTAGGTGGTAATTACATGCTAGAAATTGCACCAAGCCATGCTGCAGTCTGTGCATACTCTTTTAACTGGTGCTGAAGCCCAGATATTAAAATATGGGGATTCAGGGATAAGGGGTTTCCCCAATATAAAGATTTGTTTGAAGAGGAAAAAAAATAGAACAATAAAGAGAAAAGAGAGTGACATATGACCTTTGCTGAAATGCCACAAACCAGAGCAATATGTTTAATAGTGTAGAAGACAGTTGTTTACCAAGGAAGCTGAGGAATGGACTGCTGACTTTGATTTTTAGTAAAATAATTATTCAGAATAAAATTCAAGAATAAGAAGGGTTTTCAGGTCTGATCATTTCTATTGACACCATTTTTTACTGGAGGGACTAAATAATGATTTAAGCAGCTGAAAGTAGTAGAAGATGGGAAGGAAGGAATAAGGTCATGGAAGGAATAGAATAAGGTTATCTGGCTACAATTCCCTTACTTGGACAACTCTGTTTCCCATTCTGCTGCCATTCAGTTTCTGTCTCATTTATATGAGATAGAAATGGGATATTTCTATCATTTATCTCTTAAAATAATAGATGTCTTTCCTCCAGAGTTGTCCAGAGATGTGTCTGTGAGCTGTCATTCCAGGTAAAATAAGGACAGCAGATTTCAATACTTGTTTCTCCATATCAGGCTTCTTTATGTGGGGAATTCTGATTTGTAATCTGTAACTGAAGTGGGCTAATTTTAAATATAAAAAGCCTCTCTACCCTTCACAGACTCCATTAGATTCAGTTCAGTTACCCTGGAGTTCTAAGGATTCCACAATTCAATATATTTTGGATGTAGTTTACTGTGCCAAGACTCAAAATTGATTGTCTGGGGTATGTGACTGCATCCATACCGATAAGTACATTACAAAGTGGACATCAGAGGCCTTGTGGTTAGTGAAAAGAAAATCACTGCAAAATGTGGCATCTGTGGCAGCTGCCAAAAGGTTTAGATTTTTATTAGACAAGAGGCTAAAAGAAGTGTTGTTACAGTAGGCATAATTTTTTGGGAACAGACCTTGAAAGTGCCTTGAGATACCAGGATTAAAATAACACTCTGCTCATAAAATTTACAAACATATTGGGCCCTCCTGCCTTAGATGTTGTAGTTCCAGCTTTTTTGTGGTTTTGGTTTTTTTTTTTTTTAATATGTTTTATGATCAGTTTTCTGTGTTCCCCATTTAAGGGAAATAACTAAAATTATCTGTATTATATGGTAATTAAATTGCTGCTCACCAAATGTCACTAATTTCATGTTGCTAAAATAGCCCAAAGAATGGGTTATTAGGTGACTGTGAGAGACGTTCCCTGTATGAGTAAGGGCTTTTTTATGTCAACTTTGATAAGGTAATGCATGTGATTTAGTATTATTGCAGAGAAGAAATGCAGTTGTTCAGCCCAAATTTCCAGAAATGAAACAGATAATTTTGAAAATAATTCTTGGGATTTAAAACTCTACGTTCTTGTTTTGCATCTTTACCTAATTTTGAGCTGTTCTTCACTATCTGAGGAGATTAAGTATGATCCTTCAAAGATACCTAAGCTTGTTATCAGCAAGGTTATCTTAAAGTGATATTGGTATCTCTGTGTCCTTTAACCACAATCTCTCATTAAGCTGAGGTGTATATTTAATTATACAGAGGTATAATTAAATTTTCAGTTTCTTTGGGTCAGAGACTTTGTAAGTGCATCTCAGAGATGCAGTGGCTGACGTGTTTCCCATCAGAAAGTTGTAATCAACCTCTGACTGCCACTTTCCAGCTTTACTAGTCCAGAAGCCATAACTGCATCTTACAATGACTGTTGTAATTACAGCAATGACAGTTGACCATTACTAAATGGTCACTCAGTCTGTAGACATTTTCAAACGTTATTTTGTTCAAAAATGAAAAAATGTGAGGATTAAGTTAAACAAAAATAAAGTAAATTCAGAAAAACATTAATTTGATCATGTCAAATACAAAGGAAATCAGAATTCTCACAAATACTTTTCTGTTCTTTCCATCAGCTTTAGAAAGGATGATCCCTTTTATGAATACAAATTATTACTCCATTCCTTAACAATCTAATTAAACATTTCAAAATGCAAAAAAACCCTTCCTTTTTCCCCCCTCATAAGGATCATTTAACCATGCCAACACAAAGTGTAGCTTAACTGACATAGATGGATGTGCACTACAAGTATTTTGGCAGAATTATTCCAACTTTCCTAAGGATAACACCTCGACGTGCAAAAGGCAGGACTTCTTAATTTTTAAAATATGGAACTAGTCCCTTAAGAAGAAAATAACTCTGAATTCCTGCACACATTTTGGTCAAATTTTCCTCATCCTCTCATTAAAGAAAATGATGAAAAACACCCACTGGAGTAAACTGAGAAATCACAGAACCAAGATGAAAGAGACCCACAAGCAACTCCAACTCCCAAAAAACTTGCCTCTCCCCTTAAAACATCTGCAAATGTTTCACATACTGAAATGTTTCTGAGGAACATCACAAATGAAGGTTGTTCCTAAAGCAGACTGCAACAGGAAGAGGAGCTGTCACTGCACCAGTTAAGGAAAAAGGAAACTGTGTGGGAGCCTCAACCAAGGAGTTTGGAAACAAAAAATGCACAGTAGGAGGTGAGAGTAACTTCCTTTTCACCTGTTCTTTTGCCTCATTCTGACTGAACACACCAGCTTCACACTGCAGGAGAAAGTGACATTTTTCACCCTTCTGATTAGATACAGATGTTGATAATTGATGTTGAAGAGTGTGAGAATGAAATAAAATTTAGATGTCACAGACTTCGGACAGGAAGGTTTATTTTTCAGAAGAGGCCATTTTGAAAGGAAAAGGTGTCAAAAATGTTCCCAGAGAGACTATAGATAGTTTTTGGTTTCTGTGTATATACAGCTGCCAGCATATTGGGGAAACCAAAAATGTGCTCACATTTTTCACTAGGTAAACTGCTGATATATTACTTTTTTCTCAAATGGATATTAAAAATACACTAGCCAGGTTTACTGCCCTTTTTACAGCTACATATATTCTCAAGTTTTAGAGCTATACTGTAAAGCAGAGAGGAAGGATTAGATCTGGGAGTTTTATAAAACCTGGCTGTTATAAAGCCTCTAATCTTACCGTCAAAACTAATATTATTTCTTAGTAACATCCTTAAAATTACTTGGACAAAGTGTTTCACAAACCTACTAGAATTTGTATTATTAATTTCAGACTGTGTAATATTTTAAATTAAAGAACATTTGCTCTTCTTCCATGCTGAATGTTACTCAAAAAACACAAGTGGAAGTTTCCCTGGAGAAGACCTTTGCATATCTTTAAAAAATGAAGCTTGATTAACAGTAGAGATTTATAATCACTTAAAAATGTATTCTATCCCTTTCTGAAACTTTCTTAAGATATTATTAACCAGCTGTGTGTATTTCCTTATCATTCCTGCCTCATGGGAGACCAAGGCCATTCATAATTTCAGAGTAAAAATTCAGTTGTCTCAGCTGACTTTGCTTCATGCATGGTTTGATAGTCTCACCCTGCCAGATTTAGGAATTAATTCACGCCACTTTCAGCTGAGCTCCCACAGAGTGTAGATGTTGGCTTGTACAAAATCCCCTCAGCTGACTCAGGAATCCAGGTGTACATCTGAGCTCAGTTATTTCACTAAAAATAAGGATTCTGGTTGACTACAACAAACCTTTATCAGCTGCCTACACTCAGGCTGATAAAGTACATGTAAATGAGGAAATACAAATATTTTAGTCTCAGTGGTTTCAGAGCATTAGGGAAGGTTGCAACTCTTGGCTGCAGAATGAATCTTGTTTAATGACAAGTGAGAAAGTTGCCATTGACTTGTAGCTGAAGTTAGTTATCAATGACAGTAAATCATCACAACTGCAGCTGTTATTTTCACAAAGCCCACTGTCTCCACAAAGTAATTTAGGTATTTTTTCCCAAAATGAGGTCTAATGTATACAGTGGAAGGCCACTTGTAGGACAGACAACAGTCTGAAATTTTCTGACCTTTATCAGAAATAAATCTAGGAAATCAAAATATATTCTACCAAATGCAAATATGTAATGAATCACTTATTTGCACTACAGCTACGTCATAGTATTATCTTTAATATCTTTAGATGTGCTATGGAAACAGGTTGGAATTTGGCTGTCAATAAAGAGTTTATGCTTTCTTGTGAAAGTTCCTCATCAGTTAAATTTTGTGATTATAAGGTCTGAATCCATCACTGACTGTCTAAAATTAAGTCTCTGGTCATAAAGGCATCATTTAACTTGCATATCAGACTCTACTGTGCATTGTGCTTGGAGTGGGAACTGCTAAAACCCATTTCCAACATGGGTGTGTGTGAGATGTGGCTGTGGGACAGTTCCCAAAGATCAACTTAAATGTGTTAGTGAAGAGGGGAAAGGGTAAAAGAGAGGAAAAAAGGAGATGAATGAGTGGTTTTGACAGCCAATACCTGTGGCATGTGCAGGTTTCTTGCCCACATCCTGTTAATAACAGCTTGAAGCTCACGAAATGGCCTTCAGGCTGTACTTCAGAGCTTTTTTTTTTAGGATTTATACATGATGTCTCTTCATAACTGTTTGGAGAACAGCTGTGGGAAATAATAAGCAGGGGAGGAGGGTGGTGAAATAAAATGAAGCAGTTCATATTTTCAATTATAAAATTCATAAAATAAGGAGGAAGAATTTCATGGCCTTGGTGTAGTGTAATGTACTTTTGCTCACCTTTAGCAGTACTAAAGACCTACACTGTAAATGCTTTATCTGCAGTTGGGTAGAGACTCACATATGCCTAACTTCCAGCATATGTGTAGTAAGATGTTTTTAGGGAAGAGGCACTGAGTAATGCTAATGCTGCATCATAAGCCATAAAGTTTTCTTCCAGCAGCTCCTTCTCATGGGTTGTTTCAAGTAAGACAACTGTCAATTAAAAATTGGTATCTGTTTCTCAAACATTCTGTTGAGGTTGCTGCAGTGTGAAACCACATGTTTCCTTAATAATCAGATTTTCTTTCATGCCAGTTATATTGCTTCCTTTCAAATAAGCCTGTAATTTCATTGTAGTTGCTTTCATGAGCACATACTGGATGCATTTTTAAGCCTTGTTTAATGTGAGAAGAGAATGGAGCCAGACTAGGAGTTAGGTTTGGATCACAGCCTCTCCTTTTCCATCTAATTTTGAACAGCTTTTTCAACCACTGTGATGCCCTAGTCATGTTACTCATCCCCTTGCTGCTGCCACATGGAGCCAGCATTGTCTGTCACATAGCCCTGATGCATTTTTACCCAGGTTGTTTTGTCTGTGTGTAGATGGGCCTCTCTTGGTTTAACAGGGGTTTACCCATGTGTGTATCTTCTGAGTAACTGGGAATCAGCAGAAGCTCCATGGCTCTCTGCACTTTGGTAATGCTGTGGGTTCATTTTCCTTGGAAGAACTGGCAGCTATTGGGATGTTTATAGGGACTTTCAGGGCACTAAGAAAATACAAACAACTGAAAGCAAAATGACACTGAAGTTACTGGCACAACCTTGCTGTAAAGGATAGAGGCAGATAAAAGAAGGGGCATAGAAGGTATAACGAGGATGTTTTTTAAGGAAAGATTTTAAGAAGTGTAAGCTGTCAGCTTAAAAAAAGGCTGAGTGAAGATATAATAGCACTTCTTAATGTATGTATTAATTAAAAGATTGATGCAAAGAGGTGTAACCAGTGTGTCTGTAGGTAAATCATTCTCCAGTTCCCTTGCTGATGGAGAGGGCTTAAAGCAAAGCAGAGGAGCTGCAAGTTGGGCATAGGGAAACCTTTCTAGGGTAGAGAAACACTCCAGGGAATTGCCTGAGAAGGTTAGAAAACAACTGGTGGTGGGAATCCTGCAAACTTCTGCTAAGAATGGTTCAGATGTTCTTAATCCTATGACAGGAAAAAGGAATTAAATGATCTCCTGAATTGCCCTATTTTCTGTTGTTCTAGGCAGAGAGAAAACTCGTGAGGCAGTGCTAATGTATTTAATAAATTCTCTTGCTCGCTCCTTTTGTTCTTCCTACTAACCAAAAAATGCAAAATGTTCATTGTTTTTCAGACATCTCTTCTAAACATAACTTTTCCTTCAAAGTCAGGGGAAAAAAATTCCTTCATCAGGATCTTTGCTCATGAAATGGTTGTTTCTTTTGGCAGCTTTTCTTCACAGTGATTCACTGATTCCCTTCAAGAAAAGACAGCTAGATAAAACTATGAGGATAACCAAAGCAGTGTAGGTAGGAGCAGAATGAGAGCTAAAATGTCACAGGAAAGTAAAATCTGGCATAATGAGCTGCTACATTTCTGTGGTCCCCTTGACAGCACCTTTCCTTTGAGTGTTTCTCTCTCTGGATCGTGCATGGCTCCATCTTCTGAGAGGGAAAGAAAGTTCTGTTCTGAACAGAATCCTTATTCATCAGAAGACAGCAAAAATCATAAGTGAGGACCATTTCTTCTATTCCAGACTAGACATGTGTCATGGTTTAACCCCAGGCCGTAACAAAGTGTCATACAGCTGCTTGCATCATCATCGTCATCATCATCGTCACCATCATCGTCATCATCATCGTCAATATCATCATCATAACAACAATACTAATAATAATAATAAAGTGAGAGAGGGGAATAAGGACAAGATGTGGAAAATGAGTGGAGAAAAGCCTCTAAAAATGTGATTCCTCAACCATTTCTGTAATCTGCTTTCTAGTGTAGCTGCAGAGATACTTGTGATTGCCAGCAGAAGGGAGGAGGTGGTGTGAGGGTACAAATCTCAAAGGAGGAGGAAAAGGATGAGTATCATCCTTACCTCCACAGTGACCACAAGTAAGCTTAGAAGGGTACATTAAAGATGGAAACTGGTGCATTATAGACCACTCTTTTTATTGCTGATTTTCAGAACTAGAAGGAAAACCTAATCACTCAGCCTTCAGGCCCTCAGATTCTACCCAAAAAAACAAGAACGAGACTAAAACTAAATCTTCCTTTCCTCTGTCCTTTGGATGTAACCCTTATTTTAAAATGCCATCAGTGTATAATGATAATAAATAATAATTTATTTTACTAGTTTACTGCTAACTACCATGTTTCTGCCCTCTTTATTCTGTGGCCTGACATCACAAAATACTTTCTATGATTTAGGCTCTTTCCTGGAGCATATCACCTGTTGTCCTGCACATCTCTTCCAGTGGCTGACTGGTCTCTCATAGCCCAGAGATGTCATCATGGTACTGCATGAAATACAATGGCTTGATCCAGACAGCAGCATGTAAAAAATTCAAAATAGTCAAGGAGCGAACAGTTATTTGTATTTCTGGCCTTCAAAAAATGGTCTTATGCCATGTAATGATCACTGAAATGATAAAATTATTGCTTATTAATTAAATTATAATATTGGAGTGTTTCCCAACTGTCACAAATACATATTTGGATGTATGTATGTATTCATTTACACAGATTCTGTCACTCTTCTGTGCAGCTCTGGCTGTTGTAGTCTCTCACTCTGATCCTCCCAGCTGACACTCAATAAAATACAAGCATTGCATGATTTGGATTAAAATGCCAATTTCATTGTTGCCCATTGTGTTGGATATAATTGAATACATTTTCCATCCCTGAAAGGCTTCTAGATTAGTACCTACAGTGCTGTTTAAGAAATTACCAGTGAGGCTGTACTCAGTTACTAACAGGATTGTACCTTCCAAGACATGCACCTGATTTCCAGACTCTTAGTCTTCCACAACTGATAAGAAGCTTTTTTTCATCATTCACACTGCCTACTACTAAAGTGAGATATTTTACAGGCCTCTACTACATTGTAACTATTTTTAAGCTACCTTAGTCAACAGCCCTGAGAGAAATATGCCATAAGCCCATAGTGATACACAGTAATTATATTACTCTCCTCAATTATTTAATAATTGGAATGCATATTAACCATGCCATTAACTTTGTCTAGATCAACATGGCATCCACAAGCTTGTTTTTACCTGGATTGCCTCATTTACTTTTGAAAATATTCTTACATTTCTTCAGGTCCTCTGAAAGTTGCCATTGTTTCCCAAAAAACAAAATTATATATATGTCCCCCAGCCAGCTCTGCTGAAATAACTAGGTACAAATTGCAAATATCAAATTACAAACCTTAGTATCAACTCATTAATGTCATCCTGAATTATTCTTGATATGGAAATATTTAATAGTCTCAGCTATACCAAACATCCTTGTTGTCCCAGATACACAACAGGAGTGCTTTTTAATTAACTGTTATGAAGGCCAAGATTTCCCTTAGTAATGAATAACTACCAGAATTCCTGCAGCTTTGGTTTACTCAGAAAAATATCAAATTCCTTTTATTCCTATCAATATTAGCAATAGCTTGTTCTTTGTAGCTGTTTTTCTTGATTGAAGTCCTACGTTCTCAACTTCTGGCTTATATTAATTTATTAATTACTATTTTTTTAATACAATTCCAACTTTAAGTCTGCTTAGTTTTCTAATTAATATGATATTCCTTCTGAAAAAAAGGAGGCAGCTCTTTCAAACACTATTGATGATAAATATTCTTGATTAGCATTCCTAGTTTGTTGCACTTTTATTTTCTTTTTACAGTGTTACAATTTCAAACTGTTTTCCCCTGGAGGAACTGGTTTATTTTAAATCTACAAATACAGTGGTTTGGGTGTTAATCATGCTTGCAGAAACAGAGGAAACGATCATGACTTCTTGTACACTGATTTTTAGGTTTGTGATCTATAAGTTCTTGGTCAATCTGCTTGTGCCACACTCAGCATTTTGTCTTAGTGAGAAATCTTTTACCTCTCAATACTCTGTAGGTAGAGCACCGTGTCTCCCCTTCAGTGCCCATGTCTTTTACTCAGAATTCAGTTACTCGTGATGTGTTCATTTTCCCCCCCTCCCCCTTTTGTTACACGCAGGTGCAGTTGTTTGGGGATTTTAATTTGATTCAGTCGGTTGTAGCAGACACCAACTAGTAAACCACTATAGGATACAGCACTTATTTCATAAACATTTCGCAAAATGTGTTTCTTGAGGTGTCAGGAACAGTGTAATTTTTACAGAAATTGCCATTTCCCTTTCTTTTCTTCCCGGGCTGCTCTGCTGTGAGCACCTTAGAACAATTTCAGCAGTGCAGGAGTTGCACTCACCACAGCAGCTTGCTGCAGCATGCCCTGGGCCCTGCTGTCCGTGGCTCCGTGTACAAAGGCAAGAGTCACCTCTTGTGTTGTGCTCTGATGGCAGGATGAGTCCAGGGTGCTGAAAGCCCCTGAGACCAGGAGTAGCTGGATTTCAGTGGGTTTATCAGCTGGTTGGGTTTATCAGTGATGGCAGGACCAGGTGCCACCCCTCCTGCTCACCTTGGCAGTGGCACCTGGGACAGTCCCTGCTGCTGTTGGATCAACATGAGGAGAAGATGGGTTTGGACTCACCCTGTCTGGGAAACTTCGAGGGGAGCCTTTCTGGGGGGCTGCCAGTCAGACCAAACTGCATGGCTTCTCACTCCTTGTCCTAGGAAAACAACAAATAATAATCCCAGGAAAGGCTCTGATTCTAATGAAAAGATGCTTTTTGAAGTGTTTCCAACCATCTCGGTTGCTTGACCCACTTTCTGAGTGACTGCACCCTCTAATGGGGTAAAGCAGATTGACTTTCAAAGCAGCCAATTTATTTTTCTGTTGTTTATTCCTTTCTAGCCCCTACACCTATAATGCAATAGCAATCCTGTGACAGTAAAACAAGCATAGTTCTGCTCGATGTAGATTACAGGGGACATATGAATATTCAGTAAAGACTTTATGTGATTCATCTCTACTCTGGGTTAATGAAAAGTATGTAAAAAGCTGCATATATCCATGGTGAAATGAGAAAGGAATTTTAATCATAGAAAGGAGAATTTATTTCGCTGTTAAGTACAGAAAATGATATGATTTTTTTTCCCTCTTGTGCGAAGCCATCTCATTTTACCAAAGCTTTGTGGAGAAGTGAATGTTTGAACAATGAAAGGAGATAAAAGAGACATTTAATCATGATGTTGCATCTTGTCCAACAGGTAACTCTCTAATGGACCAATGAAAGCCAACGATGACAAGTTGTGGTCAACAGTCCTTGAATGTGCTGATGGTTCTGCTCTCATTACTCTTGTCAGCAGGTAACTTATAATTTATCTTTTACTGATGTGTGCTACAGGGGAAAAAAATTGCAATTTAATACTAGGCTCCTACAAAACAAAAAGACCAGATGATTGTTAATTGCATAATAAATAAATCATAGAATGGTTAGGGCTGGAAGGGACCTCCAAGATCATCCAGTTCCAATATAAACTGAGCCTCTTTGTATTTAAGAACTGGAAGCTGGAATTTGGAATGGAATTGAAAATTCCCTCTAAGAAGAAAGCAGACTGGGAAGTTAAAAGATAGTTATTTCTTTTGGTATGCTATTTTTTCAGCTCACCTGAAAGAAAAGAACTATTTCTATAAAACACATCTGTTTTGCTAAATAACCATCCACTGGAAGTAGAGCAAGTCAAGATCCAGTTGTGTGTTTTTCTATGTGCATACCAGAGAATGCAAAGCATCTGCAGAATTGAACCTGGAATCCATGTAATTTCCTGAATATAAAGAATTGACTGGACCAGAGGTGTTTCTTCTGATGCTTGGTAGTTCTGTTCTAGATCTTTGCTATTAGCATACAGAAAAGGTTTGTGTGGAAATGTGCCAGTTGGTAGACTGCGAATTAGTTGAGTGCTCTGATTATTGGCTGTATTTGTTCTTCAGGAGTTATTTATGACATTAGAGTTTTCTGTAATCGTGAATGAGTATTTTAAAAAAAAATTTTTAAAAGGTTCTCAGTCCAAATAGATCTAGTCTTACAGGTGTTTAACTTGCAGTTCAGTCTCTTTTATCCTCCATTCCTGAGGCAGTTTTTAATACAAAAAGACTTTTTTTTTTTTTTTTTCAATCACTGCTCCTTATTCCCTTGCAGTACATCACATCCTCAACCACGGTAGTTAAAACTTTACCAGGCACCATGTTTCTTAAAATATCCTTGTGCTCCAGTCAAAATTGTTACTACTGAGTCTGGGTCTTTAATATTCATAAATTATTATTATTCATATCCTTGCCAGTCAGTTCAAGCATGTGTTTTGTTGCCCACAGTCTCATTGCTTGTTTGCAGTGTTCAAGTTGATTCTTGCTAATGATAGTTCATTATTCAGCTCTGACAAAGCTCTTTTGCTAACAGTGTTATAATATTATCAATTAGAGCTCTCCTCTGCTCTTGTTAAATCATTCTTTTCCTTTAGAGCCCTTCCCCTGACATCCCAATGTATGGCGCTGCCTCCCTAATTATGGACCTGCCCTCCTCTTCTGATGGCCTGGGATCAGGCACAGGGGCTAGAGCTGCTCCTTTGGTGTCTTCTAGGCTAAAGAAATTTCAAAAGTCTACCTCCCTGGTGTAGGAATGAAGTCAATTATCAAGAAGTCTTCAATGAAGTGATCAAACAGGGGTCAAACATCACAAAAATTTTCCAGCTGCTCCAGTCTCTTCTGTCGATTTTTAAGTTTTCATACCTTGGCAACTCACTTCTGCCAGAGCTGTCCTGGAATCCCACTCCTCCAATTTCCTCAGGATGATATGCAAGCCTGTGTTGGAGTTGAGTGGGACTCTGTGATTGCATTGTGTATGCAAGTAGCTGTATTCAGTCCCTAGTGTATTCCCTCAAACCCAGACATAAAGCCAGTGTTCTGATTTTTTTTTTCCACTCTCTTAGAAGAACAGCCTCTGAAGTGAAATTTTTTTATTTGAAACCAATTACACACAGCTTTTACTTCTTACATAAATTATCTATTATCCTTGATAGCTATTTGCTTTGGAAACGTGTTTCTTATCGTTTTGTTGCTCCTTGGCTATTGGTATTTTATTATCTGATGTCTGCTATTAGCATGGAGAGTCCAGGCTTAATTTGAAATCAGCACAAGCCTTTCATGCCAGCCAAACTCTGCTCCCTCCTTGTGGAATTTGGCCACTGTCATCTTTAGGAATGGGTTTAGGTAATTGGTAACTCATAACATATTTTACAGGAGGAAATTTATTATTATTTTTCAGCCAGCAAATGTAATTTTTTTTGTCCAAGACAGATCAGTTTCCATAAAGGAAAACTACTGGCTTTAGGCAGTGAATGACTGGAATGATATGAACCTCATTTTCATTCTGAGTTGAAATGAAAATCTAATGGCAAGACTCCCTTTGAGTGCCCTGGATTTACAGACTTCCATCTGTAAGATCTTGCGATTCACAATCTTAGTAATAATTTCTGGATTGAGAATACTGAAACTTGAGGGGTTTTGTTTCAGTGCTAGAAAGATCACAATGACATTTTAGGGGTTGTGAATGCTTGCTGGTTGTACTGGGCCCACAAGGAATGCATAATAAAGGGAGGAGCACCATGCAGTCATGCTGGAAGAATGACTTTCTGACCACTAACTCTTAGATTGGCTTTACAAATGTTGATGCTTATTCATTGAAAGGATTGAAACACATTTATAAAGTCAGTGATGACAGCAAGGCTTATATTAATGAGCAAAAATCATCAGATTATTTGCACATTACAGCTTTTTTTTTTTTTTTGAAGTGGAAGTGAACATCCATACAGCAAGTTAACGTGGTAAAATGCATACATACGAATATTTCTGTGGTTTCATATGGAAAGCTGACAAACACCAGCCGTTCAGAGAGTCTTGGGGTTTAGAAATTTAGTATCTAAATTAAAAATATATATTAGGCAGATCTCTAGCTGTGACCAGGTAGAGAAGTTACAGTTGTTTGCTGGCTGTGTAGTTTCTAAGATGAAGTAGGTAAGTCTTGTGATGATGAAGCATGATAGACTATTCTCATGAAAGCAGTTGCAATAGAGAGAGGAGCATTGTATCAACTGTTCAATAACTGTTTCAAAAATAATATGAGAATTTGCACTTGCAACTCCAGATACAGCTGCAGACAGACAACTTAAGGTCTTTACAGGTATAGTACTTTTCATCTGAAGTATTTCGATAGAAATAAGGTCCTTTAAACCTAGGACTTTAAGCAAAGTTATTTTCAGAAAGAAAAATACTTGTAAGAAAATAAATCCCACTTTGTTTATTTGCTTTCTGATCCACAGAGAAGAAAAGACAGCAATTGAAATTACACAAGTTAAAATAAATTGGTGAAGTGTTCTCCCTGTGTGCTAGGTCTGGCTGGGATGGGGTCAAGGCTGTGTTTTAGGCTGGTGACCAAAGCAGTGCTGGTATTACACCACAGTTGACAGGCTGGCACTGTCACCCAGACTGGCCAAGGTGGTTTCTATACCACAGGATGGATGCTCAGCAATAAAATTAGGGTGGGAGTTTATTCAAAAATTGCTCAGAGACTGGCTAAATAACAGTCTGCTGGTAGTGAGTGATGGCTTTAGCATCACTTGTGCTTTGTTTTTGTTGTTGATGCTGTTGTGGGATTTTTTTCTTACTTATTATACAGTCTTTATCTCGAACCATGAATTTTCTCTTTGCCCTTCTGATTCCCTGGCCCATCCCACTGGGAGGGGGAGTGAGCAAGCAGCTGTGTGGTGTCCAGCTGCCTGGCAGGGGTGACCCATCACACACTGACTGCCGAGTTCAGGACGTGATTCAGTCATCACATCATGCATTTAATTAATCACCGACACATTTTGCTATTTAAGGATTTGCTTAGGACTCTGTTTTATTGCAGATGTCCCTTCTCCTAGGACTTGATGTTAATTCGCCCTTCTTTCTTGTAGTCATGCTTTCCTCACTTTTCATCCTCAGAGAAGTTTTGAAATTGTTTTCTTTTTAAAACATGCGAGGTAGTCATGCAGGGATCAGGAGATACTTCCATGTGCACAGTTAAATAAAACACTTGGCAGTGACAAGCAAGCTTAACTCTGAGTGCTAGTGACAGGACCAGAGGTCATGGGCACAAACTCAACCCAGATGACTCCCTCCAATCATCAAAAAATGCTTCTTCACTGTGAGGGGGACTGAGCATTGCCACCGGCTGCTTGTGGAGGATGTGGAGTCTCCATCCTTGGAGGTATTCAGAAACCATTTGGACACTGTTCTGAGCAACAGGCTGCAGGCGGCCCTGCCTGAGCAGAGCATTTGCATGAGATGGCCTCCAGAGGTCCCTTCCAACTGCAAACATTGAGGTTTTTCACAACATAATCTATCCTGGCACACTTTTATTATTGCTGTGTTAATTAAGGAGGGGTGCAGCAAAGTACTTGTTCAAACAAACTCATCCCCATGCAATTACATGCTTTGTGGATTTTGTGACAGAATTTGAACATGATTTATTACAAGAGTTTCTGTTAAAAACCTAAGTCTAAAGTAAGTTTTCTTTAGTGATGATAGCATCCTCACATTTGGAAGACATGTTTTTCCCAGACAGGGCAAGAACAGGTAGGTAATTGGTTTTCTCAATATCTGTGTTCCTTTAGAAATGGCTTTCTTCCAGCACTTTCAGTTCCTGACTGAATTAATCTACAAAAAAGATTTCTTCTTTTGTGAAAGTAATGATGCCAGGTATGTGTGTGCATACATGAATGTTTAGAGTGAGCTTTCTTAACTCAAAGTGCAGTAAAGTTACCTTGTTGTCAGTTTAGCATTCTGTTTTTTTGTTCTAGGCTCCCCCTGTCTACACACAAATAAAGAAGTGATTCCCACTGTCACAGTCCTTAAGATTTGTTGTGAAATGAATATATTTTATAAAATTGGGAAAGAAAAACGTTAGGAATCAGCTTTTTTTTTTTAAGCAAGATTGAAAAAAATTAGGATTAGACAGATAAGATGCACAGATGCAATTGCAGATCAACAGGTGCAGAGGGATACAGTGCAGTTCAGCTAAATCCATGCAAGTCGTTTTGTGTAACCTCTTGTACTGGTAAACTGACAGAAAACTCAGACACCAAATTACAAAGGTTAATTCTGTCAGTCCAAAGTGAATATATAATTTATTAATTAGTGTAACCTTATGAACTGCAGCTTCCCACAGCATTGCTGAGCCTCAGTTCTCCAGTCAGAGCAGAAAGATTTCAGTGCTAAGAGGACTCACACCCGGCTTCCACATTTCACTTTCCTCTGAGCTTAAGCCCTTTGGAGTGTCTGTGGGGTACATGTACTCTTAAATGATGCTGTAAGTCCTACCATAACACAAGTCGTGAATGTGGAACCAAATATTGTCTCATAAAAGACTTTCAGGGAGCTGCATGTGGTTGCTTATGACCATTTTGAGAGGGATCTCTATCCTGCCCCTCTGCACAACTGAAAATCTCAGGGAAACTAAGATGATAAAAGGGTACCTATGGACAGCTTCTTTTTTTCCCACCAATAAAAATGATGGTGAAATCAGTGCGACATGTTATTGTAAAATAAAAAATGTTCTCAGAGCTGTAATAAACACTTTATGTGAGAACTTGTTGAGGAAGAAATTAAGAACTCCCAGGAAGAACTGTATTTTATTGGTTCTGTCTATTTGCAAATTCAGAGTTGTTCAGATTTTTATACTGTTTATAATAACTGTTTCTGATAGAACATTCCGTGTCAAAGATTTTCTTTTAGAGAAGAAAAGAAATTAGGAACAGTAAACCAAGTGCCATCAAACTTTTATTGCAGTTTCTACGTAGATTTCTTGTTTTTATTTAGTCATTCCCAGGGCATCAAACATGAACATTGTTGTGTGTTATGGATATCCCTATATTTAGAACAGTAGTATGGAAAACATTTCCCTAAATACTTTTGTGCCTCTTAATGTGGAGGGCATTTCTTCCCTTCCCTTAAAACAAACAATGGTAATCAGAAAGATAGAAACAACGAAATTCAGAATACAACAGGAGGCTAAATACATTATAGTAGTAAAAGTTCTGAAACATTAATGTTTTTCAGAAGTCAACCAGCAATTGTTTAGCTTTGCCAGTAAAAAATGAGAGTTGATAACATGCAGGTAACAGAAGTGACTCACAAAGCCAATGTTATTTTTGTTTTACAGTGCTGTCCACGCATTTTCGGGTCTGCGAGCCATACACGGACTACAAAGGTCGCTACCACTTTGGTTTTCACTGCCCCCGTCTTTCTGACAATAAATCTTATATCTTTTGCTGTCACCATAACAACACAGTGTTTAAATACTGCTGCAATGAGACAGAATTTCAGACTGTTATGCAAATGAACTTAACAGGGAATGGAGATGGATATATGCATAAGTAAGTAAATGAGTTTTAAAGTACTCTTCACCAAACTGTTCTTGGTCTAATAACAGAGTCTGAGGTGCACTTAATGATGGAAGCAATTGCATATACAAAAAAAAAAAAAATTACTAAATGGTTTTTTGCTGTTGCAGAGCTCCTAAAAGAAAGAACATTTCAGCTTTGCTTTGATGTGGGCTGTAAATGTTGCAAGGATTGCAAGGAGAGTGAAAGTAGCATATAAATGTGACAAATAAAAAGTTACGTATAAAAGTTAGAAAAGTATCTTCCCTGACCCTAATTTGATCCAAACTATGTTTAAATGTGCATCGGTAAAAATAAACCCCAAAGCTGTTTGTAGGTGAGAGAGGGAGTGAGTTGACATTTTCCATACCAACCCAAATGCACTATTTGGAATCCCTGATGTTTTGAATCTTAATATCTTGTAACAAATCACTGACCTTGGGGAACAGAATGTATTTGCTTTTATAGCAGCATTGTATGGTCTCCTTGCCTGTTACCTGGGATACTTCCATGTTCTGCTGAGGGCTGTCCCCCAGAACAAATGTCAGTAAGTTGTTTTGGTTTTTTTTTTATAAAGAACCAGGAAGTAGCATGTAGATCTTTGTTACTGGTTACCTGTTTACTGGGACAAAATCTTCACTTGTGGTCTGTTTCCTATTTATTATTTGACATTCTGACCACACTAATCTGCTGTGATTTCCCTTGGTATAATCCCCAAGGTGGAATTCTGATCAATGTGCTTTCCCTGCCATTTTATTCTGGTATTCAGCCCCTCCAGGACAAGGAAGGGGCACATTAAAGACAAGTGGAATGGCAGTATATGGATTTCCATTCACAACAGGGATTTTGGTGTTTTCTGTGGTGCCAGTCGATGTGTTGTATCCATCCCTCTGGAAGCAGATGCAGGGCTGTCAGGAGAAGACGGTGCTGGAATACTGACACTGGCTGGTCTAACACTGTGTGCAGCTGTGCTTAGCTCGTGAGGTCAGCAGAGCGTTGCCTTCCTTAAACAGACACAGACCTGCCCAGAGAAATTTGAGTCTTGCATAGATGTAGAAGTTTCATATTCTAAATTTACAGGTGTTTAAAGTGCCAATCACCTACCAAGTCAGAAAAAAATAGACTCTACTCATATAAGACAGCTTTAAATCAACATGGATCTATACTGTTGTGTTACTTGATGTGCAGTTTTGTCCTTCAGGTGAAATTTCCTTGCCTTGGCTTTGTAGTGTATCTGGGAACATCAGGAGAACAGATCACACAGAGCACTGGGAAGATACTGTAGTACCAAGCCCATCAAAGACCATCCACTTTCTCCATGTTCTGTGCCATCCAGACAATCCAGCAACTGGCAGCACCTTCGCCTGGGGCTCCCCAAATCAGGCAATATCAATAGTTCCAGGCAACCTGGTAGAGTTTATAGCCCCAATGCTCCCACACAATATGTACTCTACGCATACTACAAAACTGGGATTCGCTGCCCCTTGGAGTACTGAGGTAGCCCTACTCCCTCAGCAGCCCTGCACATCAGAGAGGTCCTCACAGGACTCCCAGAACAGAAGGGCTCTGTAGGTAGTCACAGACAGCCAGAATCTGCTGCAAACTCAAGAGTGGTACAAAGAGCCTCAAGAACAGGCTCATGTGGGTGTTGCCACCACACTTTTCCAGATCTTTGTCCTGCACGTAGCAAATTTGTTTTATTTCTTCCCCTGCTGTTCTGTAAACCCTGCCCCAGCACTGCTGACCACCTTGTCTCACAGAGGTTGGGCTGCCACCATCAAAGGCAGTTCAGACAAGCACAAAGCCAACGCTTCAGCCTTTCCTCAGTGTCTCAGCAGTGCAGTCATGGCCAGAGCTTACTTAGGTAAGGCTCTTCTGGCCTTCCTTTCACCAGTAACCTGGAATGTAGGGGGCAACCAGCCCCTTTCCAAGGCAGTGGAATAGGTCCAGGCTGATTGCAAAAGATACCCTGGAACACAGAGCAGTTCTCTGCCTCCAGCATTGTTTGCCTGCTCACATCTGCACATGGGCACACACCCCCACAGAAATAAATCCAGGGCTCTTCGTGCCACAAGGCTGTTGTGTATGTGAGCAGTTTGGAAAAAAAGGAGTTTGGTATTCTGTGCACTACAGCATTAGTTTTGATAAAAAGTATTTAGAGGAAAAGGTTTCATGTAGAACTGTTCTTTAAAAGTCACCTTATTCAGTTGTGATGGAGAAAGAGGCACTTGTGGAGTTTTTGTTGTTAAGATTTGTGGTTAAGAACCACCTGCAGCCCATTTGCCATCTGGTCCAGGATTTCCTGAGGCCATCAACTGTGTGTGAAATTTTGCAAAAGTATGTGCCATCATACTGGCTACAACAAAAAGCCTCTGGAGGTGGAGCATAGAGAAGAGCAGGAATGGAACTAGTGTTGTCTTGTTCTTCAAATATCACTTCTGATAAATCTGTCAGGACCAGGAAAATGAAGAGATGCTGCTTCCTACATAAAACTCCACCCATGGAGAGAGGCAGAAAGGAAAGAGATATCCTCACCCTGAGCTCAGTGACACTGCTGGAAAACTTCCTGGTATTTTTCAGAGCAGAAAGAAGTGAACCCTCCGTGCCTACATTAAAAACATTGCAAAAAGCTTCTTACTTAATACTCTGACTTTATTTAAAGTACACAGTAATTTAGATTCTAATGCATCCAGACTTCAGTTTACAGTGAAAAAGTCAGCTCTTTGTTTAGATCTAATTTTGCACACCACTAAAAAATTCTGATGAAACCTATTGTACTGTGACTGGGGAGAATAATTTAAGATATGAGAATAGCAATGAACTGAAAAAAAAGAATTACAGTTTCAGGGAAGAGTGATTCAATATTATTGCTTGGTTTATTTCAATATTATTATATGGTTTATTTTTCCCCTTAGCCATTCTTGTGATCACCAAAACAAATTTCTTGTTTTATAATACAGTTGAGGGAAAAAGTTAATGAAGTGACTTCCGACTTCTTTGTTATGGCACAGCTGAATGAGCACGTTTGTCTTCACCAGTCCCACAAGGCAACTATACCCACGTTTATTTACATTTTTCCATTACTGTAACATAATATTTCTATGTTTTTATAAGAGCAAAATATGCTATTATATCTTTGCAACCATGCAGATTAATCAGTCTGTAATATTTTTGAATGTGAATAATTAATTTAGAATTAAATATAGAAATACAAATGAGGTCTAACAGGAAAAGTTCTGTAATCCAAAGTATTTTCCCTTAGAACCATCTAAGGAATTGTTTAACTATTAAAAATAGTATCCACTTGAATCTAGTTTATCTAGTTTTCATAGGTTTTCTGTTGTGCGTATTTTGGTGGATTATCAGTGATACTGCTATGATAGGGGTCCTTAATCTGATACTGGAGCAGTGTTCTGGTAGTCTCTAGTGTATCCATGTTTTTCTTATCCCTTAGTCCAGTTTTTCAGAGTGGAATGGCTTTTGCACCCCTCATTCCAACACTGGCACCCAAAGCAATGTGAGCACAGAATAGCACTCTGTTTCTCCAGGTACTGAATGTTCCCTGCAGAAATGGTGTTTGCTTAAATGGCACTCAGAGAGTCATCTTTACAAGAAGGAAGGAAAAAAAAAAACCATCATCAATCCCACTACCAACTGCTGCTAAAATATGTAATTTGGCAGGGAAGACCTCTTAGGTACAATGGTAACAGATTCCTCAGGAAAACTCAGGATTGCACAAAGGCCTGGAGATAATTATAAAAGAAAAATAGGGGAAGAAAAATCTCATTTAAAGTGTAGATGCAAAAACTGCACCAGTGTCCTCAGCACCAAGGATGTAACATTGCATTTCCTAGGGGCAACACATATTGTTACTACTCCCAGGAAGAGCTCTTTTAAGGAGAACAGGGGAAGGAACCATTTCCATGACCATCTGCCCACATTTAAACTCTGCAGATGTAGAATTCAGCCCACAATTGTTTGGATTTGTTGTTTTTTTCAAATCTGAATTCCCAAATGAGGTATTTTTTGTTCATGTGCTGCATATAAAACCCAAGAAAATCTACTAAAAAGATAGAGCTAGGCATAACCAGCTTTTCATCTGCCTCAAAAAGTAAATCAATGAAGTGGATATAACTTGATCCACCCTGTAATGGAACAAACCTCTATAATTTGAATCACAGCAAATTTGGAATCTGTTCACACTTTAGTTTTAATAAAAATTGAACTACTGCCCAAAAGAACAGGAAAACCAGATTGCAAGAATAAACTTTGACAATTAAATCATTCAGATTTAAACTTATTTCAGTGAAACAAGAGCAAGTCCTAGAAGATTTTGGATTTTGAGTTTTCTTCTATGTTTCTGGCCTTACTGTTATCCTGTGTAAATAAGATTGTTTATTTTCTAATGAGGACATCTTCTTGATTTGCAAGGCAGTTTTAATTTTTACTAAAATTAGTAGCCATCAGAAAAATTAACATTTTCTACCGTCTTAATAGTTGGAGAAACAGAAAGCACCAAAGTATGGAATATCCTTCTGTGTACTAAAGATACTATTTTTACTTGTGATTTTTCACAAGGCCCTTTTGATAGTGCTGTTGTCCCATTGTCTGTTAGTTAATATAAAGCAGCCTTTCATTTTTTGTACTTGTGAGAAACAGATGTTTCTTAGGAGGACCAGATGAATAACTTACATATTGGTGTGATTAATAAAGTGCTACTGTAAACTGGAACACTCAAAATAGCTCTAATTTTTCACTAATCAAAGTTTTGGTGGATGAAATTAAATACCTAAAATAAAAAAAAATTTTTTGAGTTACCTATAAAGAATGTTTCTGCCTCTCCCATTGTTGCCAAAACAAATATGTTTTCTTAGTGTGGGTCAAATACAGCTCACCCGTATGCAAAATGGCATTAGTGATGAGGAAAAATGGATTTCTCCAAGTGCATTCCTTCCTGACTTTTCCAGCCTTTGCTTCCTTTTTTTTTATATTATCAGAAATTAGAAGAGCTTACCCCAACAGGAATAAATTTCCTGGAAGTCAAGAGCAGCACAGCTGAGAAGCCTGGATTAACCAGATCCTGTTCCACTTTTCAGTGCCTGAACTGTAGGTTTTAGTGCATTACTAAGGTCTACCCTCTGCTGTGTGAAGTTGGGCTTGCATGTGTAAATCTTTAGTAGAGGCAAAGACTGTGGAGTGAAGGGTTTTCAGAAGCATTTTATTTTGCCTACTTCCAATCCTCCTGGAAATTTACTGATTTCTTTCTTTTATTTTTAAATTTTAATTCTAGGCTTGTATAGTCCTAAAGTTATACAGGAAGGGAGCCATTAGTAGCTTGGACCTTCCTCTTGTTACTTAGTTATATGAAATGGAAGCTCATTTAATCTAAGGGCATTATAGCTGTGTAGTGGAAAAATCATTCCCTGAAGGGAAGTATCAGTCTCTTGAAGTGCTGACAGACAGCAACACAGAAAGTAAAATTCTGATTTCTTGTTTTGACTCCTGATTTTTTTTTTAAAGTCTAAAATGGAAGAGTCATACAATAGTTTAAATAGAAATGAAAGTTCAAAGCAGAGACCTGAAATCTTTTGATCCAGAAAGGCTGGGGGACATGTTTTTAAAGTATTAAAATATCCTTCTGACTTGCATGTATAATATGTCTTCTCATCCTTTTTTTTCTTCTTGCAGCACTTCCATTTTGATCAATGTCTTGATAAAATATGATCTCCTCCAAGTTTCTCTGACTGACTGTGAAAGGAGAGCATGATTGAGCTCAGTTTTGAGTTCAGCTCCATGCAGATGTGGGTTGCCCACCTATCACTTTGATATAAATTTTCTTTAAGGCTGCCTTCCTAATGACATTTTTTAATAACATCCCTTGGTTTTACAGTCTCCAGTACATGTACTTCCACATTAGCTCATGGGTCTAGATCAGCCTTTTTTTTTTTTTTGCTTTCTACCTAACAATCTCATTTTTATACATGTCTTTCCATCTCAGTTCTGATCTCACCCTCCCCACTCACAGTTTCCAATCCAAATTGCATTTACACCTGACAGTCATTTTTCTTTTAATAATACTTCATCTTCAGCAGGGCATTAGAACGTCTTCTCCTTTTTGATCTGCAAATTTTTGACCCTTTACACCTTTTCCTCCTGTTTTTTCCCCTTTTCTTTTAATAACTTTAGTCACCTGTCATAGTTTTACAGCTCTCTGCACCATGTAATTTTCATGGCCTTTATCTACTTATACACAGTATAACTACACCAACTTACACATTTCAGTGTAGTACATATTTTCCTTCCTGTTGAATGCCTTGTTTAACATGGTTTTACCAATGTTCTTTTTCCTAAATTTATTACCAGCATATTAAGAGGTCTTTAGTAGTCACTCTGGAAAGCCTATACATAAATGAGAAGGACAAATAAAAAATGTTTGTAAGAGAGGTGGCCTTAGTTTTTAAAAATCATACCTATAGCAGTATTCATATTGAAAAAATAACTTGTTTTTAAAGACAAGGTTTCATTTCAGACATCTATATTTAATTAATGAAACAAACAACTTCAATGAACTAAGAGGGTGACCACTGCTGAGAGATAACTTTCTTTGTTGTCCCTTTCCTTCCTCCCACAGCAACTACAGTGCACTGTTAGGAGTGTGGATCTATGGCTTTTTCGTGGTGATCTTACTGATACTGGACCTTTTATATTACTCTTCAATGAACTATGATATTTGCAAATTCTATCTGGCCCGCTGGGGAATCCAGGGAAAGTGGATGACACAGGGACAGAGCCGATGGATTAACCCTGCTCAGGACCCACGACAGACACAGCCTCAGCCAGAGAAACAGCCTCAAACTCAGCCCCAGCCTCGAACATCACAGACAGTACACACTTTAAAAGGAGATGCTTTAAGGCCACCTTTGATGTCTTTTCAGAGTACATCTGCCTGGTAAGTCAGCTAAGCCATATTGAAATATATATTCTTTTGCTGTTTTGGAGTGTGAGCAATCACCTGTATTTGGAAGTGCCTGTGAATTCAGGCTGAACAGCACCATTTCTAGCATATAATTCTTCTTATCATGACCTGTCCTGCAGAATTACTGTTTAGGAGTAATGTCTTACTCTGGAATATATTAAGTCATCATTTAATCCTTTTCTCAGAGAAATAGGTGCTGCCATCTTTCAGTGCTAAACAGTTTTACTACTCTGTCCTGCAAATAAATAACAAATCTGCATCAACCATTATAAAAGTGGTTTTAATCTGGTCTCAAAGACTAATTGCTATGTGTATCTGTTGCTCTGGTTTTAAAAGACTATAAACAGCAATGTTGAATATCTTCAATATGAGATATCACAAATCTACTTTCTTTGTGGCATGAGACACAGAAACAACTTAAAAACTAGGTTAGTTTTTTATATGCATAGCTAAAAAAGCTTTGCTTGATCTCATTTGACAGAGTGGCACAAGTAGGCTACTGTAAGGTTAAATGCTATGAAACCAAGACAAAACCTCCAGAACAACCCCTCAGACCAAAAGGGAGACAGATCTATGGGAGCAAGTAGAACTTGCGGTATAAATAGAAGAAATTAAACACAGATAGCATGGGACAAGATGACATTGAATTATTTTGGACTGGTTTTGCCAAAGAAAATGAAAGCAAAGGGAGAGAGCTGAGTAAACATTTCTCTGAAAAAGTTGTCAAGAAAGGCAGGGACTTTTTTCTTGGCAAGAACACATTAGGATTCGGAAGGATGCAGAGAGAGTACCAAGTCACCAGTATATTTTAGAAGAATTCCAGAAGGCTGAGTGTTGAGTTTTGGCAAAATAAAGTGATCTAAGAATGTGCAGAGTAAAAAAGATGATGGCAGTTCCTGGAGCCGTGGAGCACATAAAGCCTCAGCACTCATGTTGGTCTGAAACCTTCAGGTATTGCTGTGTTGCAGATGGGGTAACAACAGTGATAGCCCTTTGATTTCATCATTTTCCCCTTCATTTTAAGTGTAAATCTAGAGCAAATAGAGTTGAAGATTCATTGCAATAGAGAAAGAAGTGATGTTAAGTCAGTGATAGAGGAGGTTGCTTGTCACTGGAGTCAGTACTGGATGTATCCAGTGCAGATCAGACTTAAGGACCATTCCAGCAGCTCTTGCTCAAACAGAAGAGTCCGATGCTGCTGCTTGAGAGAAAGGTTTGTGCTTTGTTGTAAGTATTCTTCTTTTCACTTCCTCTTTCCTTTTCCCTTCCTCTAATTCTTCCAGATTTTAGCATATTGATTTCCCAGTCTCCAGTTAAAATTGCCATGTATTTTAAGAACTACATTCGTAGTAGAGCAATTATATCCTGGCTAAATATGTGTGTGTAGCATGTACAAAAATGACTGGATCTGCAAATTTATGTACTATTAGTCTGTCATACCATTATAAATTGAAGCCATTCAATATCCTTGAAGGCTTGATTCCTGGTCACTTCTCCCAACTGACTCCCGTTGTTCTGTTTGTTTGCTTTTCTCAAGCGTTAAGTGGGCAATGTATGTTAGGATCAGGTGAGCACATCCCATATGCTCCTTGTCCTGTGTTGGCAGGAGATGAGCATTTATAAGTCACTCCAGTAACACTCACTTCTTCCCCGTGAGCTGTTTGTGCTCCCTTCAGTTCCCATGAAATTGTTCCTTTTTTCCCCCCCATCCTTTCCTTGCTCAGTGGAAGAAATAAATAGATTTTTCCCTATCAAAACCCTATTTTTATCCCCTGTATTTCAGCATGTAAAACACTACAAGAGGTGCCATATTTTCATTCTTGTAACCTGCAACTTTTGGAATTCAGAGCCCATGAACCAAGAGCACAGATGATTCGATCTGAGTTGGATACATAAAAAATAGCAATAGGCACTGATGATCACATGCAAGATGTTTAGCATGCAAAAGAGGATTTTGAGTAAACAGCTCCCTCAGAAAATGACAGATTTATGTACTACCACAATTGCTAAAACAGTGAGGAGTGGGTTGCCTGGCTATTTATTTCTCTGTTAGATAATCTGCAGGTTATATAGATGAAAATATGGTAATTTTGCTCTACAGAAATTAAGCTTAGTATCAGTCTGATTTTCTGCTGCAGTCTATATTTGATGAGTGACCTCAGTACTGTCTACTCAAAGTGTAACCAGACTATATCAATGAAGAAGTGCAACAGACTTACTGGATTTATAATTTCCGTCACCATTTTAAAAATTGTTAAATCTGTTAGAACACTGGTTTAAAATTTCCTACCTGAATTTCCATCATTCTAGATGATGACACCTGCTTTGGTAACACACCAGGTTTCCAGTCTAAAAAAATGAACTTTTCAGTTTATGTTGCCATTTTAATGTGTCCTAGATTTATCCTAGCTTTTCTGTCTGTAGAGAAAATAACCATTTTTCTTTAGCACCTCACAAACACACTCTGTGCGTGTGTGTGTATATGTATGTATATATACAGGTGATACCATACCATAAGAATAGTTCCTGTGTACAGATGAGCATTTTAAAAATGCAGAATAGCTCTTCCAATCCTGAGAGGTGTGAATACATCCTCAGGCATAAAAAACTTAAATACCATTAAAAACATTTTCCAAACTAGTTTGCAAGTTTTCATGACAGATGTTGTTGAAGTTGTTAACTTCCTGTGCTACATTCATCTGAGCACAGCTAAAAATATGCCCATTCTAGAAGACACTACATGATGATAATAGAAAAGTGATTCTTGCAAAGCTCTTGAGCACTGCAGAGAACTGGCAGTGTAAGAAACTGTCCCAAGAAGAATGTCAGGATTAATTTAGAGTTTGTAAAGCAGTTTTCAGATATTCCTGGATTAAAAAACAAAATTATGTAACTGTTTTTTATTTCAGCATTTCTTTCCTAGCCCTAGTTTAAGTGCTATGAATTGGCAATGAATTGGGTATGTCACAGGGGAAAAGCAGGCAAGGTATAGTATAGAGTGGTTGGAGCCATCCCTGTGATGTTTAAACATTTTGTCACAGTGGATCACTTCATTGTTTACTTGAGACAAAGAGAACCATGTATAGCCATAATATTATCATAAGTAAAGAGGTCTGGAATCCATTATGCAAGCTGCTGGCTGCTCTTGCAGTGTTGTGCAAGGATAGGAAGGCAAATCATTAATCTCAGGAGCATCCAACCCCATTTGGACTAATGTTAGTGTGTGGATTTTGCAGCCCTACTAATGCTGATTTTTTTCTTTAGTATGAAAACCACCTGAGGGCTGTCCAAGGCCTGTGTGGGCTGAAGGTCCTGCTGGATGTACCTTCTGCAACCCCAATGCTGTCACAGCCCGCCAGTGCAGCCATGGCTCCTCTCATGGTGGTTCCTCCAAGTCACGGCTCAGGGCCTTCCACACTCACTGGCTGAGGGAGAGCCTGCAGTCTGGGTACCTGAGCAAGCTGTTACAGCTGGAGATCGAGCAGCAACAAGCAGCAGGCAAATTATTCCTACTGCTCAGCAAAGTAAAAGCCAGGGAGGTGATAAAATGAAACATTGCTAGTTGGGGAATTGAAGTTCTGACTGCTGAAAGCAACTTGTGGGAATAGTGTTAATTAAGAGCAATTTAAATGGTCAGACTAGAAAGACATTAAGAAGTGGCAGCCTGACAGAGTTTCTCCAGGTCCTCCATAGCCGTGTTGTGTTCTGGAGGTGAGAGGGAGACCTGATCACTCTGCCTTGTTCTGCTGATGTTAAACTCCTCATGACCTCCATCAAGGATGAAAATCACAGGGAATAAATACTGTCTTGAAGTCCAACATTTGCCCCTGTATTCCCCGCCTCTCTGCACAGCAGCAAGCAAGGCGATGTCTGTGATCACATGTGCACTCCATGACTCTCAGTTTTAGAAACCTGCTAGTTGTCTAGAATCAGGAAGGGCATCAACACAGCAGGGTTAGCCTCTGTTATTTCCTTTACAGAGCTGGAATGGATTAGGCAAAGGCAAGTCTGTTTTACTTTCCCTTATTAAATGCTGGAATCTGCTTTTGCTATGAATTCCTTGGGGGCATTTGTCTTTCTGACAACAAATAGAATAGGTTTTAGCCTTCTGCTATTCACCTGCTACTTGACACCTCTTCAGATGACTACAAAGTACCAGAGGGAATAAAGCCTACAAAAATACTGGCAGAGTTTAGGAGCCAGCAGGTAACTGAGCATGTCCACAGTGTACAAAAAAACATAAATATTTTGCTGGTGGCTAAACAGACTATGTGAAAGAATTTGCCTTGATATCAAATTTTGAAACAGGATGTAGACTATCACTGCAGTGCTTCCTTCAGTGACTTCTAAGAGCTGCAATCTTGCCGGTGTCATGAGACATTGGTACTGCAGTGGGTCACTGTGAACACAGTCCAAAATCATGAGCCATGGTGGTGAGACAGGAGTTTGTGCAGAGGCTGCTCTCAATTCAAGTTATTTGCAGTAACCAAGGGGAAAAAATCTACCTCCTGCCATTTTAAGTAAGCAATATCTCAACTTCACATTTTCAGAATTACTTTACTGAGCAATAATAGGATGATGCTGTTTTAAAGATGCAAAATTTTGTGTCATAGGACCAAGCATAGTTTTTATTTAGAGCCCCTACCTAGACTTTTATGTTAGACTAAATATGGCAAATCAAAGCACCAGTAGTTGATTGGGTTTTTAAAAAAGATTAAAAGAAATAAAATTGAATACTTAAAGTGTGCTTTTATGAAAGAACTGTCTGGGAATTGACATCACCTGGAAAATCTGTTTGGTTATAAAGATTAGGTGTGTGAGGCAACATCTACCACTATCTGCAGGCCTCCAATCCCTTTCGAATATATTGGGTTAGAATAACAGATACTGCTGAATGTATTTTCTTCTAAATATTCTTACCTTGCTTTCTGAGAACTGCATAACTGTAAAACCAGAAATTACCTCTACCCCAGCCCAAACCAGCACATCAGGGCAGGAAACCAACATCTCAAACACACAGTGGGCTCGGAACCAAACCCCAAAATCTGCAGTGCTCTGAGTCTTGTTTGCTTGCTTTGATAGCACAACATGCAAAGAACTGGGAGATTTTGCTTCTATCATATGAATTTAAATAATTCAAGTTACTGAGTGCCTGTTTGCTTTCTTTCTTGTGTTTAGAAATTCACTGTTAGCATGTGAAATTAAGCCAATATGCAAGGGGGTTTGTCCAGTGTAAATCTTTGTGTACATTGAGATGCACAAACTGCATCTTTTGTTGATACATATGTAGTACATATTGTTCATTTCTTGCCATAGTCTCCTATTCCTTTGGCTCCCTAAATTATAGACCCCATACTGATTTCTCTACATTCTTAACTTCAGATTCATGGGTTGTGGGCTGACTGATATTCCCTGATATTTTAGCTGTTTCTCAGCCTTTTCATTGAGTTGAATGTTGCATTCATCAGCTTCAAAGGAAGTCTTTCTTTTAAAGAGACTGGAGAGTTGAAGCACTTTAACTTAAATATGGTAATGAATTGACAGAAAATACTAATTAGGCCAAAAGTGAGTGGTTAAAAGGTTATCTGGGTACTATTGCTGAATGAACTCTTCATGCTGAGAAATGAAATCTAGTAAAATTACTGGAAACCCGATCTGAACATCTTCCATATTTAAATTTTCTCATCTGTTCAGGATAGAATTTTTTGCAGTGAGATCATTACCTCATCTCCATGACACAGATCTGGAATGACACCATTGAAGTAGTAGTTAGCATAAAATTTAAGTAAAAGCAGAACACTCCAATTAAGCCCACAATTTCATTGCATAATGTCACAACACTGTAGCATCACACAGGAGGGAAGGTGACATCCCAAACTGTATCAAACAATTCCATCTCCCCTGTCACAATAGAAACCAGTAAACTTTAGAAGACTATAAATATTTTGGTAGTTACAAAAGTCTTACCCCTTGCATCCTCTTAGGTGCCAGATGCTCAATAG
This sequence comes from Notiomystis cincta, assembly GCA_013398075.1. Taxonomy (NCBI): domain Eukaryota; kingdom Metazoa; phylum Chordata; class Aves; order Passeriformes; family Notiomystidae; genus Notiomystis; species Notiomystis cincta. The sequence goes on along the minus strand of VZRX01018180.1, from coordinate 25,680 downwards.
TAATTTTAACAGCAAGTACATATTTTAAATATGCACAGAAAAATAAAATAACTTCTCACTTGGGCTCTGAAGTACAACAGAGAAACTTTAGCATCAGCCAAAGATATTTCCAGTGGTAGAAAGAATAAAAGGGGAGGTGTTGAGGAGCTGAAGTTAATGATCTAAACAAACAAGCTTTACTTTATGCAAAGTGGCAGCAGGATTTCTAAGTAGGAGATTTAGTGGTTTTTATTGTTCTGAACTGAAAGAAAGCACTTTGCAAAAAGAAAAAAAAAATATAGATGGGATATTGCCTATCCTCAGTATTGTATGCTTCAGAGAACTACTTAAAATACCTGCAGAACAACTATCTAGGTACACTTGCTGCTTTTAACAGAAGTTAGAAGGAAGAAGAAGAAAAAGTAAGATAAGAGTCTCTGAAGAGACCATTGTTTTCATCTTGGAATATGAACTCCCAATGTAGATTTTGGATGTCAAAAAACAAGCAACTCCCTAACTCAAGGAGTACTGAAGATCCTATGCTGACTTATTTACTATTCTCAGAGTTATTATTAAACAAAAAGCCATATGTAATAAATAATCCTTCTATGGGGAAGCAGAAGATCATTTTAAGTAAGCCTAAAATTCTGTGTGAAATGATGGCATATTATGGAATACCAGACATTAATGAAATCATCAGAACCTACATGATAATGCTGAAGGCAGGACTGTCAATGGTAACAATGACAGACAATTATTTTCAGTGAGAGCTGAGGTCAGGAATCTACCACATCATTACTTTTATTGTCCCTGTCCCCTGATGAGATGACAATGAAAACAACCACAGTAGTCACTTCATCAGAGAAGTGCTAAAATATGTCTGTATGACCTTGGTTTTATAATGATGTTTCATTGAGCAATTCAAGAAAAGGCCAGAAATTACACAGTTTTTCATTATTAGCAAGATATCAGACATATCTTGGCTATTTACGTCTGAAAAGCAAAACAGATCAAGAAGCATTGAAATCTGAGTAATTTTACTCTTCATTGAGATATGAGAGAATTGTGATGTCGATCAGCAAATAATTTTCAGGAACTTCAAAAGTTTTGAGGAAGTTACATCATCAATACCGCCATAAATACATATGCAGAGACATCTACAATTCACTGCAGAAAAAAACATACCTCTGAGGAGAGTTTGAAATCCACATAAAAGGTTTCTCTGAAATTTGCAATGCTGAGGAGATAAAACCAGCTTAAGACATGAAATGGCAGGAATACGACACATCACTGGAAGACAATTAGAAACGCTGCTAATGTTCCCAAACAGAACAAGTGAGGCACATTCCTTCAAACAACTTGGAAATTAGTTTAATCAGCACAACATTATGTAGCCTCCACAGAACCAGCAGCAGAGGAATAATTGGTTGAAACTTGGCACCCATCGTAATATACAGGAAGGCAAAAAAGATGTAAGAAGTGGTTATGTGTGAAATAAGCTGCCTCACTTCACTTCCTGGTAGGGTCATCTGTTTCCTGGTGTTTTCAAGTAGTGGGAGCCTTTGCTTAGGCTCCACACAATCTCAGAGGTGGAATGACTGGGGAGACAGAACTACTGACAGTAAATGTTAAAGGCAGTAATGGAAAGGTGTTTGCACAGCAGTGCATAGCAGAAAAATGACTGTGGGGCTCAAATCTGGAAGGGAACAAACTCCACCTAAAATTTTTCTTCCTGACGTACTCTGGTACATGAGGGAGGAGTTTATGCACAAAGGAGTTATCCTAGTTACAGAAAGTATGTGTATTGACAAGCTAATCATATCCCTGAGCTGAGTTCTGCTGAGCACGTGGCACACAGGCTGCCTCCTGTCTGCTGGAGATCACAGCTGTCACATGGAAAAGAAACTGCAGTGAGCATCATCAAGAATTACAGTAAATTAATTAAACAGCCATTAACTATATTCTGTGTTGATTAGTGATACAGATTTTAATCACTCATGCAGAGGAGGGAGGCAAAGTAATTTTCTGATGCATTCACAGTCTGTGGAAAGTGGTGAGTCACAGGGAGCTGCTGAAGGCACCACCTGTTACCTGCTCATCTCCGGCACAGCTTCACCAAAAACGTTCTGAAGGAATTGTGACTGGAAGGCAGCCAGAGATCAGCCTTTCAGTCACCAAAAACCTCCCAAACTTCTGTCCTGCTGCTGAAGTTAACAGCAGCCAGAAGAACACCTGCCTAATTTGGATTTTAAGACATTTTAAACAAAATTACGTGACGGACTGAGAGTTGACTCTGGTTTTTTTTTTTTTAATATTCACTGAAACCTCTCAGAGCATAACAAAAATAGGCATCCCAATTAAAAAGAGCCCCAGGGTTTGCATGAACAATAAAAGAAGACAAAACTGGGGATGCATTTTTGTAAGTGTGTTAAAAATATTACCTAATTGAGATGCTATTGAAGGAAAA
>VZRX01018180.1:0-23210 GCA_013398075.1 Notiomystis cincta | reverse complement strand
AAAAAAAAAAAAAAGAAGGTTGGTTCAGCCTCAGGTTGACTCTTCCTGTCTTTTCCTTGGCAATACATAAAGCAAAAGTAAAAATACCTGAAGCAGTCCAACAGCCATACCTGGCTGCAAGTGGCAGGTTTTGAAGGAGTAAAAACACCTTGTTAAGCATTCTGATAGTGATGAATAATCCCCATCTTCCCATTCTGAGTCCTTATCTTCTGGTGTTTGTTACACTAGTAAATTTCACCTATGAGGGCTATAGCTGCCTCAATTTAATTTTTTTCCCTTTATTCTTATTCAATAAGTGCAGATGTGGTCTGGAATGTTTAAAAAAAAAGCAAAATTTTGTCTGGCTTTATCTTTGTCAGAGGCTGCTGGCTGTAGCTGGAATTAGTGCTGTTGTTACTGTAGGGGTCTGTGAGTCCTTTGTAGGCTGCAGTGTGTTTGTCCACATAGTGCTCAGGTGAGCCAGTCAGCTCCTGGTGCTTCCATGTGACAGAGGAAATGGAAAACTTGTCTGGTTACTGAGGGTCACGCTGAAAATATTTGGCAATGCTGCCCTTGTTCTAATTCATGTAAAATTTGGTAATGGTTGTGTAACAGGAGCAAGAGGGTAACAGCACCACTCCCTCTCTAGTGCTCTGCTGCAGGCACTGATGATAGAGAATATCCTGGAACTATCTGAAATACCCACTGATAACAACAGGTAACTCCCACCATCAGTTCCCTACACAATATAATGGCTAAACAAACAAATGGAATTCTGGAACATGCAGAGAGGAGATGCCAATTAGAAATAGAGAGCTGTTGTCTCATGAGTAGTGGTGAGATTGCTAGAGAGAAACACCACTTTCCCCAAGGCCTGTGGCAGGAAAAATTCTAGTGACAGATGGGAAAGCATTCAGGAAGAGCTGCACAGCTTATCTGATTTCTGGAAAGTTTGTCATGCTACAGAGTTTAAGAAGCTCAAGGCTAAAGGAACATTAAAAGGCAATTTGAACTCAGTCTATAAATTCTTCATGGCAAGGAGATTTCACATAGTAGAGGACTGTACAAAGACAGAAAAGAAAGATCTAATTATACAAATCTTTACTGATGATAAAGAGCAGGATTAAACTCAGTCACTGTAGCCATTTAAAAGTTCTGTATCTACTAGTTATCCTCACTAACACAATGAAAGAGGCATTTCCGGGGGGTTATTCATTTCACCTATCTTTAGATGGATGAAATTGCATGGAAGCCTGGCTTGATTAATTTTTTTGACATTATGCTGAAAGATGAGTTTATAGAAGTCGTTTATCCAGCTGAAATTTGCCAGTGGGACTCATCTCCTCCAAATGTGCATTTCTTTTAAAGTTGGCCGTTGATCAAGGAAATGTCTTGAGATGCAGCAGAACACCCATTATTTGTGATTTTAAAATGGGCAAGGGAGCTCATGAAATATAAGCAACAGTGGGAAGAATGGGAAACTAGGTCTGCACAGCTGGCCAAACTGAGGACCCTAAGAAAACAGCTCTTCTCAAAATTCTGATTTGTCTGGGGAACAGATGAGGCTGCAGTCTCAGAATACCTACAACATCAGTTTTCATAGAGCCATGAGGCCGGAAAAGACCCTTTAAGGTCCAGCCATTCCACCAACACTGCCAAACCCATGTCCCCCCCCCAAGTGCCACATCCACACAGCTTTGAAATCCCTCCAGGGATGAGAACTTCACTACCCTGGGTAGCTTCTGCCAGTGCTTGACAACTCTTTCAGTGAAGAAATTTCTCCTAATATCCAACCTAAACCTCCCTGGTGCTACTTGAGGCTGTTTCCTCTCACCCTATTACTTATTACCTAGGAGAAAAAAAATGACCCCCATCTGTTTTCAGCCTCCTTCCAGTCCTGTAAATAGTTGTAAAGAGCAACAAGGTCCCCCCTGAGCCTCCTTTTCTCCAGGCTGAGCCCCTTTCCCAGCTCCCTCAGCCCCTCCTGGTGCTCCACACCCTTCCCCAGCTCCATTCCCTTCCCTGGACATGCTCCAGCCCCTCAATGTCTCTCTTGTCCTCAGGTTCCCAGAGCTGCCCCAGGATGTGAGGGGTGGCCCAGCAGTGCCCAGCACAGGGGACAGTCACTGCCCTGGCCCTGCTGCCATCCCATGGCTGGCACAGCCCAGGGGCCATTGGCCTCTTGTCCCCCAGGGCACACCTGAGCTCATGGCCAGCCGCTGTCCCCAGCACCCCTAGGGCCTTTCCCAGTTTTCCAGCACCTCTGCCCCAGCCTGGAGCTGAAGGGAGTTACTGACCCAAGCACCACATTTTTCCAGCATGACTAGTTCATCACACTCACTGAGCAGCCAGAAAACACAAATCAACAGCTGCACATCAAAACTCACACAATGATTTTCTCCAGTTGCATTACGCTCTGCCATTCAGGATTGCAGGGGACAAACATGTGGCCTCCTTCCTCTCCACCTCTTCCAATAAATGCCTGATTATGCAGCTGCTGCATAAGAGCTGCTGATGCCAGTGGGACTGCACAGTGATTGCATAATCACTCCAAAGGATGGGAATCTCGGGGCAAAGGCTCGTCCCGACACCACCTGCCCAGTCCTCATCTCTCAGGTTCTGTGGGTGCAGAAGAGCCAGCGGTGGTAGTAGTGCCGAAGAGATGAAGATTATTTTTGTACATAGCAGGCTTCCAACTTTTCCTGTGGAAGTGCTGTGAGCTTATAGGGGACACAAGAGCATCCAGCAATGGGGTCTGTGACACTGTGTGCATGTAGAAGCTGTTGTGGAATTAATCATCCTGAATTCTTACAGCCTTTCTGCCTCTGGTCTCATGTTAAGGTGCACATGAAAACTGCAGTTATCACTGGGCAGCTCTAAGCAGCTTAAGTTTCTGTCATAAAAAATGAACATACAATAGCTCCACAACATTAAACGTGCACACAGATTGGAAAAAAAAAAAAAGGACAAATAATGAAAAGTAACATAGAACAAAACGAGAATAACCCACCAGCTGGCATAATAGTACATAACAAAAATTTCCAGGCTTCATAAATTATCATTCAAACCAAGTGGAATTCCTCAGTCCTGTGACACCAACCAAGCAGTTTTTCTCTGTGACTCAAGAAATGCTGCTCTGCAGGGGTCATACACTGTCACTGAGCCATGCACAAAGTTCCTGTTGCAGCCAAAGGACATTTGATACCCCAGAAGACACATACCTAGATGCAGCTGTGAGACAATTTAAAAATATTAAACCAGTCATAGTTCCAGCATTGGCATCAAAACACATTTCTGTATAAAACCAGCCACACAGCTCAGATAACCACAGAAGAGAAATTGTTTTCTTGCCTTTTGTGCTCTGCTAAAACTTGAACTTGAACTCTTCTCTTTCCACATCACAACACACCTCAATTTCTCCTATCACTTTTTTTATGTGGGAAGGGTGGACAGGAAAGAGAGGAGAAGCATTAAATTGCCTTTCTACCATTACTTCCAATATTGTAGTGCTGTAACCAACGAGGGTGTTATGGGTGTTACCCTTCTGCTTCTAACTGCAAAGAAACAAAGTTAAAAATTATTTATTGCTTGGATGATTATGCTCAAGGAAACATACACTGTATCTACAACAGGAAGCCAAACAGGAACAAGATTAAATATCAAAGGTTTTACTCCTATTGATTTTAGCTGTTCATACTTCTGTTACTGTTAAAAAGAAGTTCTGTGTTGTTTTTTGAAGTATCTTCAGAAACTTATTTTAAAAGAAATAGTATACATTTTCCTGTTGTTAGAAGAGCCACACAAATTCAGTTGTGAAAACAAAAACACACAGAAAGAACAGTTGCAGGAAGCACGACTGGTTTCATGCTGAAATGAAAGCTCTCAACACAGTAATTACTAAATATTTTCTCTTGAGCTCTGACTCAGAAGACTAGCCCTCTTAATATTGCAAAGTGAGATCAGAAAATTAAGCTCTTTGGTAAAAGTATTTTGAAAAATACTTTTTCTTGCATATCATTAATACACATTTTATTTCCAGAAGTGACAGAATCGCCTGTATTGTGCAGAGGTAAATAAAAAAGCTAATTTAACTTGGAGTAAATACTCTGGGCTAAACCACAGGTTTGGTGCTCAAAACTCAAGTGCTGAAACTGATTCCTCCCTCCTAAATAGATGGTTGTGCAACTGAAGCAATTTGAGCCTCTGGTAAGGAAGAGGGAAGCAGCACATGCATCTTGTCTCAGAAGATTGTTCAGGTCCAGAAGAAAAAACTGGAAATGGAAGAAGGAAAAGGGGGGTAATTTCCATAGTCAAATGAAGTGCAGAGGTTGAGGAACAGTTCCAGCACCCAGAGGGGCTCCCTGGTTGTTGGAGGTCAGCATAGGAATTGGGCACCTTCCTCCTCCCCCATTGTTTTGCCCCGCTGCCCCTGCAGCAGCCACCCTCCTCCCAGGGGAACAGGAGATCACAATATTTCTTAGTGATCCAGTTCAATCAATATATTCCTTTGGTGTGCTTTGTAAACCAACGTTGCCACCTTCTTTCAAACAGAATCTGGGAGAAACTCTTCTTCTGCTTCTAACATAAGTCCCCTGAAACATCTGTGAGCCTCAAAAGAAGTCAGCACCTCAAAGCTCTGCAAATGGTACCAGAACATTCCAATCTAATATTTGGCTGACCCCTATTCCCCTTGCAGTGTGTTTCAGCAGTTCAATTTCCACAAAACTGGTTGTGTTTATCCTCTGTTGGACATCAGGACATGCTAAGCAACAATTTTGAAAGATTCAATTTTGCTGATGCCAAGATGGCAGAGACTGTTTAGGCAAACGGAGCAGGATATTCACCTGATGTAGGCTGGCCTGAGCTCAGTAGATTATTGAATTTTACAAAGAAATGAAGCTACACCTATATATAAAATGTCAGATATTGTATATAGGAACTGTGGGCCAGATAAACAGATGCATAAATAAACACATGCGTTCCTTACCTCTGGCCACATTTCTCCTTTATTCACTAACCTTCCTGTGCAGTTCAGTTGATGCCAAGGTACAAACCACATTGTCCTGGATAACTGAGCTGAATTTACCATCAGCTGTAACTTACAAAGACCTGTTACAACACCTGGAATTGACCATCCCCGTAAGTAAAGATACTCTGAACTATACTGAGTATATCTAGCATAGACGGCCTTTTAAATTATGTCCTTCATTTATAAATTCACTTAAAACACTTAAAGTTACCAGACTGCTCTATAAGTGCTCTTCTTTCTGAATCAGACAATCCTGCTAAACCAAAGTTTTGGTGTTTCTGGGTTTTTTAAATATCCCTATCAGTATTTTTGGTGCATTAGGAGACTGTGTAAGCAGGGAAAAGCAGTGTCCTAATAAGTTACATCATAAATCACATGCCAAGTTTTACTGCCTTTTTTTTTTAAATCTCACTTTCAATTTCTAGAGGATTTTCTGTTAAATTCAAATTGTCAGTCAGCACGAAAGGAGGCCTTTGTCCCTTATCATGTACCTGAATTTTAACACAGAAGGGCACATTCTTGCAGAGCCTCTTGTAGTTTCCACTGTGCTCTCCTGGATCTAAAATGAATGGTTTGGCACTCCTGTATAAGAGGTCAGCACACGTGGAGAATATTTGAGTATCTGAGGGTGTCAGAGCCACTCTCCAGGAACAGATTTTGAAAGCTGGTTACATCAGCTTTTGGGAAATTGGGATGAGCTGAAACCAGAGATAGTTCAGTCCTTGCCACTGATGCAGAAATATTCAAGTTCACAGATTTTTTTAAGAGCTTTTACAGCAGTACCAAGAACAAGCCCTGCTCCAGAGAGTGCCCATAACAGGTGAGCACCCACAGGAGTGTGCAGCATCTCTTGGCATGTCGTGAGCCTCAGGGATTCACCTTTCCTGCCACTGATTTTGCGAGATCTGAGGGGAAAAAAATCTAGGACTGCACATGCAAATGTAGGATAAGAATGTGGTTCTCTTTCCAGAGGTAGCTGTGTTTGAGGAAATACCTGCAGGCCTTGGGTTTTCCATCAAAATCTTTAGGATGTTACAGGTCTGTTACACGTGTTCATCAAATCTGGTCATGAATAAACACAAGGGAAGAAGGTTTCTAACTAGAACATGGAGACTACAGAAACCCTTCCACTTACGGGTACTGGGTTGTAAAACAAATATACAAAAATGCATATTTGCATGTGGCAGTATGAGAGTGAAGGTGATGTTAAGAAAAATCTGTACTAGTGCTGCACAATTTTACAATTCAGTTTTTGGGGGCAGTGGGACTTCTCATTTCCTTAGTTGGCTTGGGATCCTTGGGTTCCTGCACTATTAGTTTCTTTTGGAGCCTGTCTGAGGAGGAATAAAGTAGCTCTGCCAGGAGCAGAGTAGCTCTGAAGAGTTGCTTTCTGTTGACAATAAAGTACCCTGAGGAGACTCTCTAGAAATTAAGCCATCTTACCATTCTGATGTCTGCAGTTAGGTGGGATGAAACCCACTTGGAGTATCTTTGCCATTAAATTACGCTACAGAGCAATAAATCTGCTTTCCAAAGCAACATGCTTGGACCTTAAAGAAGCAGACAAAAAAAAGCTCTCCTGGCTCTAGCAATAGTTTCTCTGTTTTTAAATATCTTCCTTTGCGACAGGAGTGCAATTAAAGCTATTTGATCACTGCCGTTATCTGAAAAACATGTGAAAATGTGCACAGTCTCAAGTAGAATAATAAGTCTTGAGTTCCTTACATGATACCCACATTCAGCTTGGCATTATAATGCCTTGGAGTCTTGGAAAAAATTGAAGGCAGCTCAAACTGTTTAAATAGCAAAACCAGGATTGGGGTTTTTTTGTGAATCATAAGAAGAAATTTTGGTTTTGGTGTATCAGCTGTTTAAGGACTGCCACATATTAGCAAGAAAATTCATCAACAATCAACCAGATGAATTTCAGCCTCAAATAACACATCTGATTCAGACAGCCTGGTAGTAACACAAGGGTTTCATAAATAGCTGGAGAATTAGTAAGTCCAACTAATTTCAGTTTTGCTTGTAATTTGCCATACACTCTTTTAAGATGCTTTGGAAGGCCCAGGATGTGTTGAGTTTTTTTCTGCAATAACCTTAAGAGGAGGAAGAAAATGTTTCAGATCGTGAAAGGTCAGACTGCAGCTCTTCAGTGAGGAAACCCACAACTTTTCAGTGATCATCTTTCAGTTTATGTCCTCAAGCCTTCATCTGTTCCTCCATTCAAAATTTGTAACCCAAACTTTGAATGCTTCATATTTCCATTTAAAATAAAAAAAAAACAAACCTCAGAAATTCCCCTGGATGTTCTGTTTCCAGAACAGTGTTCAGGAGTATCAATCAGTTCAGGAACTACCAAATGAAAAACGTCGCTACTAATTGAAAAATACTTGACTTTCAGGAGCACAAGATTACTTCAGAAACCATTATTTACAATAAGTAATATTTATTTATGTTAGCAACCTAATTGTTTTCACATAACTGCACTTTCCAAGTGAGTATTGTAAAGTATAGCCCTTAGTAAAAAAGAGAAAATTGTATCCTGTGTGGTTTCATTTCTCTCCCACCCAACTCAGCTGATGGGACAAAAGATGTATTTAATTTTTACAATTATAGATATTCCAGAGACTCTACAGGAAACCAGTTTTCCCTGTTAGCTTTGGTCTGTTGGCCAGAAAGCCATATTAATAACAGAAGTTAAGCCAGCTGCTGTTTTAACACCCACAGTTCAGGGGACGAGCTAGAGAAAGCCAGTCCTTGCCTGCAGCAGCTCTCCAGGCTCACCACAAGTGCCAGATCTCCTCCTGCATCCGTCTGTGGGACAGGCCTTGGATCCAAGCAGATCCCAAGCCTCACTTCCCAAAAGAGCTGCCAGGTCTTTATCAGTGTGACCATAGTGCTGTCCCAAACCCAGGCTGATCAGAACCAATTCCTGACTGGTTGCAATTTGTTTCCTAGCTTTCTGGCTTCCAGATCAGAGAGCACTGCCCTAGACACAAGCCCAAACCAGTGGGTGTACCAGTGCAAAGCCCAAACACATATGCTGTAGGCAAAGTGTTCCTCTGAAAACCATCTCTGAACTCAATATTGGCAACAAAAAGTCACAGAATCGAATTTAAAAGTAATTTAAAGAGACAAACAAAGCTCCTCCACTGGTGTGATAGGGCAGTCTCATGGGTGACTGCCTACCAGTGAGGACACACAGCTATTGTTAATTGGAAAGTCTTAGAAGGGTTTAGATTTATGTGGAAAATAAGCAGCAGTGGCATTTAAATCTTTCAAGTTCTTGCCTGTCCCTCTGGCAGGGAGAGCAGCCCTGCACCTCCCCTGACCCACCAACCTTCCTCTGCAGGACAGCAGCATGACCTGGCCAGCAGGTACCTGACATCTGCCAGCAGCTCCCTCTCCTGCACAGGTGCCCAAGCCAGCCTGTCCCTTGGCACCAGAGGCTCTTCCCAAAGAGTCTGAAGTTGCTCTGGAGCCAGGAAGCAGCTCTCAGAAGCAATGTGATGCGATGTGCAGTTTGGTTTGTATCCCCTGGGCCCTTATGGGAGTTGCACAAGCTTAAACTGGTCTATGAGAGGTGATACTCTGAAGAAATGTAGTGAGCAATTTAAAAAGCAGACTTACCAGCACTCATAACAAACTATTCAGGTGGAAACTTCTTGAAAACTGCACTGCTTCACAGGTTGATTTTTTCTAGTAAGCCTTTCTAGTAACCTGTTGTAAAAAGTCATTTTGACTCTTGAATACATTCTGCAATGCCCCGGTGTCTGAGACAGCTGACAGCAATCACCTTTTTAACACATGATGCCCTGGGGTGATAATTAGCTCCCATTACACAGACATGCCATGCTGCTGTGACAGAGCACTGGAAGTAAGCACATGCCTGTTTCCCACCTGCCTTACACAGGTGGGAGGGAGAACAGCCTGACAGGTGACATTCCCACCTCATGTCTGACCTCACAGACATTGTGCTGATGTTAGCTCATTACAGCAAGAGTAAATACACTGTGACCATAATGCAAGGGAAATGTAAATAATCCAGATGCTTCTTGCCTGCAAAGCAACACAGTTTAACGCTGCTGAATCAGAGTTGCACATTTATTCTGTTTAAACCTTAACACCATCCTGAGGTATTCACTTTCAAATATATTTTGACACTTCTCTCCATTTTTGCAGAATTGTCAGCTATGGTAGGAACAGCAGTTGAATTGAAATTTCAGTCTGTTTTTCAAGTTGAACATTGCCAGTGCCTGACTTTTGTATAAATTCTTAAGCACCAGATGTCTGTCTTCCCTGAGCCAGCTATTATTTAGAAATATTAGTGGTGGCTATCAGTGATGGTGGTCATTTTACGCAGTGGCTGTGACAAAATTGGTTCGCCACCACTTAAGGTCCTCCTCTCATCTGAACCTCATGCAAGGGCTGGGATGCATTTCACAGCTAGACCAGAGGAGAATTTGTGATCCATCGAAAGTGAGGTAATTCAGCCTGGGGGTGAAAATAGGGGCAAATCCAATGCTCCTTAATGGCAAGATGGCAGCACCTGGGCCCCTGCTTCATGCTGAATTGTTCCTTGTCAATTCAAAAAAACCTAAACCTTCTATCTCTTCAGTACTGAAGCAAAGTTTGCTTTTTGTTGACGTTTCCTCTGCATTGGAAAAACCTGAATTATTCAGCTATTTCGATGTTCTCAAAAAAACCCCAAAAAAAACAAAAAACCAAAAAGCAACAAACAAACAAAATAAACTGAACAAGAGGAGCCCCACCTAAAAAGGTCTGAGACTTTCCACTTTCTTTCACACAAATTGAGATTGAACCAGCAGCATACATTCTGGAATTTTGATAACTTTTAAGAATTAGTCTTGGTAACCCAAGCAACCTTTCAGTATATATTTTGGATATAATGTTACATGCTCTTTATAACATAGCCATAGGAGTCTACAGATGCCAAACTATGAAAATTATTTCCCTGCTCTTTGGCAGACCCCACAGGCAGAGGACTCAGATTATATTCTATTTCTTTCTGGTTTGAAATACATTTAGACAACTGAATGGATTTTCATTTAGTGCTTGTCCTGCAATTAATTTCTCATATCCTTCCTTTCAATCTGGTGAGGCTTTTATGAAGTCTAGAGCACTGTGCTTTGTCCTCCTTTGTCCTTCCATTTCTGGGGAAGGAGGGCACATTCCTATTTCCTGTAACAATCGGTGTAGTCGCCAAGGGCTTCTTCTTGCAGAAAGCTCAGGTCAGAGTAGTGACACTTGATGCCAGAGTAAAACCTGAATAGTTGCAGAGACTGATTGTTTTTGTGTGAGCTGTGAGCCACAACTTGTGTAAGTCCTGGATCCAGGGTGTATCTGAGGCCTGAAGGGACTGTGATGATCTATGGCACTTTTAAGTCAGCACCAACTTAATCAGAGGCCTGGTAATGGTGAATGTGGCAACTATTTACTTCATCTGTCACAAAAATGGCAGAAATCCCTGTAAAAACTTGCTTCCTTCATTACTAACGGACAGCATTTCATTCCAGCAGAACAGAACAGCAGTTACCACTGTCCAAGAGGAGGCAATCTTCTCATTTTCCAGGCACTTAAATCACAGAACCACAGAATGATTTGGGTTGGAAGGGACCTTAAAGCTTACCCAGTTCCACCCCCTGCCATGGGCAGAGGCACCTTCCACTATATCAGGTTGCTCAGAGCCCCATCCTTGGACACTTCCAGGGATGGGGCAGCCACAGCTCCTCTGGGCAGTGTGTGCCACGGCCTCCCCACCCTCATGGTCAAGAATTATTTCCCAATATCTGGTCTAAAGTTACCCCCTGTTGATGTGGCTCGTACTGGGAGCTGTTCATTGAGTAGCCAGGTAGAGCAGCAGTGGCAGCCTGGGGTCCTGTGCAGTGACAAAAACCTCTGCCAGGGAAAAGAGCAACCTGAGCCTCCTTCAGAATGCAGGCTTCAGCTTTAAGTGCGTTAAAATCCTGTAGAAGTGACAAACACAGGGTTTCTGTTGCAAGCACGCTGTGTTGGGAGACTGGAATATAAGCCTCTTGGCACATGGAAATTAGCATTCATCTTTCTTAGGAAAATGCAAGTATTTTTATGGGATCCTGCTACTGCAAAATGATCTGAAGCAGTGCTTCTCAACCTTATTGGTCCAGCCCCCAGTCAGTCATCAATCAATCACACACCTCAATTCACTGTTTAGGGGAGAAGAGGACCTTTTAGCCTAGCAACTGTCCTGTCAGGGTTTGGTTTGAGGGAGAAGCTGTGGGCTTGGCACCAGACTCATCTAGCTTGGAAAATGCAGGGTGGATATTTCCTACTTGCTGTAAGAGGCTTTCAGAGCTGAGGGAGGTCTATGTGTTGCTGGCACTGCTGTTCATATCCTCCCACTCATTCTTCCATAGGTTTAGGCAGATGAGAGGAATTGGCAGGAAATCCAAGCTGCTCACAGGAGTCATAGTTTAGCTTCCCTGCTGCAGACAAATATTCATGAATTTTGCTATGGCCTTTGAGTCCAGGAACTCCAGTAACTTTCACTTTACACTCACTTTTGATTTTACTTTAACGTGAAGGACCTGGCCAGCAGCAACTTTGGGACATTCAGGTAGAGGAAAAGAACAACTGGCTGGTAGCTCCAACACATAAAAAATTGCATTTTGTCCTGGAAATGCCTGCTCTATCTGCTTCATCTCTAAACATTTATTTGAAGGCAAATAGGTAACTAAAAGAAACTGCATCCTGTCAAACAGTCTAGTGATCTAAATTATGCAGATAGCAGATTAGGAAAGCATTTCAGAGGAGGTGAAACACACGTGGCAATCTACAGAAGAGTGAGAAGAAACAGCTGAAGGTGCTGTAAAGGACAGAGGTGCCTGCAAGCCATAATATGTGCTCATGCTCTTCAGTTTCTCTCTCCTCAGGTATTTTTTTAATTAGCTATAGCTAAGTTTCCTGAGACTCTCTTCTAGAAATGAACAACTCATTTTAAACTTTGTCTATGTTTGCATGTTGTGTTAATATGCATTTCTACCAATATCAAAAAAGGACAGTGACAGAAGAAAAAAACCTAACTTCTTTTTTAATTATTATTTTTTAAAATTATTTTTATTTCTAACATGAATAAGGCTGTCTAGGCTATTTGATTATAAGAAAGGAATTAGCTGTCAAACCTTGGCAGGTCTCATGTGACTGAATTTTGGGTGAAGGCTTAAACCCTCAGAGATGTAGGAAAATTGCATATTTCTGTCTGGAGGTCCGTCCTGGCTGGCAGTGAAAAATGCCTCAGTCTGAATTAAGGTAACATAGTTGTGCTACAGCTCAGGTGGCTGCATACCCAACCTTGCACTGCCCAGCAGCTTGCACTTCTTACCTGCTTGAGCAAACAGACATATTTCTTTAATTTGTTACTATCATTAGTAATCTTAGTCTGCCTCAAAACATTCCCTAGCTGGACTTTCAGCCTGGTCCCTGCACCCTGCCATAGTTACCTGGGGATGCATCACACAGCCAGTTGCAGACTCTGCACAGGATTTAAAGCAGCATATTTAAAACAGCTGTAATGTCCAGAAGGCCCTGCAAGAAAAAAGCTTAGTAATGCTTACAACACTTCTGTGAGGAAAGCACATAAATGTATTATTTACCTATGTATGTATGAGGGCATAGAAGCACATTTTCTCATAATAGGAAAGGAATAGGGGTCAGAGTAAGCAGCCAGGGCCAGTTTAATATGAACAGGGAGAAACAAGCTTAGTCTTCCAGTCTGGTTTTGGAGAATCAAAAAAGAGAAGGAGAATGTAGCCATCCATAGCACACACAAGTTCATACCAGACCAAACAGAACTAACAAGGGAAGGTAGAGGCCATTAACACCTCCTCTTTCTTCCTCAGGCTTTTCCTTCCTCTTTCTTGCCTCCACAAATTAAATCACAGCTGAGGATACTACAAGTTTTGCTTTACGGGAAATACTTTGGTGTTGGGTGCTCCTGGAACATGGAAACCATTTGTGTTTTATGTCTTCCAGAAAATTATATTGATGTGCCTCAAGATGGGAGAGGTAAGACCAGACTTCAAGGAGCAGCTTTCAAGAAAATCAACTAAATTACAAGAGCTGAAAAAATTATGGATAAGCAGGAGAGAGAAAGACTACAAGAGGGAGATTGAGCAAGTCACCTGAAGACAGACACCATTCAAACAATTTCTATAGGCAAATGGCATAGCAAGTCTCCAGGAGAAAGTAGTCTGTAAGCAATATTTTAATTTTAGACTGACACTATTATCTCTGAAAGGAAGCATCGTATTTGAGAAAATGCTCAGTAGGAAGAAAATTAAGTTGCTCTGGCAAATCCACACAAAGGTGGAAAACGCCCACAAGACAAACCTTTGGTAGATAACTTTTCTTTGCCTCCCCATCCATCAATCGCCATTTGAGCCTAATCTAAGTGTCAGAATCCTGAATGTGAGTTTTTCCAAAGTTCTCTGGTGAACATTTTGTCACAATAGGGTAGATGCTGGCAATCCACATCACTGTTAAACATATTGTCCTATGCATTGCAAAGGTGAGCACAGCCCTTTCATTGAGTCAGACTGCAGGGCAGCAATCACTTCAGACATAATGCACATTTTTACATCACTGACAATGATTCTGCTAAGACATCTGAGCCCATCTTAAATTCAGATTCTTGAGGGAAACTTTATTAGGATGCAACACCAATCCACCCCCATACTCCTTGAAGCTGAAAGAGAAACAGAAAAAAACCAAGAAAACTGTATATTTCTAAAGCAATAATAGCATTGTCCCTCTGCTTTATAAGGCACTAGTCCAATTCCCTTGGCCACTGACTGGCTGCAGAGTTTACCCCACACAAATCTCAGAATCCATTTGTAAGCCAGGAAGGCAATGACTCTGCCACAGAAGTATGTGGAGCACTTGGTCATTGGGTTTCCATAGGTTGACTTAACTTTCCCCAGGACGGGATTATTTTAAAATTACACAGTATCCATTATATGAGCAAATCCTGTGAAATTCATTTATTTAAGATATGCACGTGGAGAACCTGGCAATGACAAGCAAACAGGAGTTCATCTGGAAATCATAACACAAAGCCATGATAATGCCAATTTAATCCTTCATGTCTAATATTTTGTCCTGCAAATCTGAGTAAAATAACCATATATTTTACTATATAACTACAATATGAGGAACACCTCATTAATGAATAATTAAATGTTCCTTTTGTACCTCTTTGGCTGAATAAATTTTAGTCTTCTGTTGAACCCAAAAGGGACACTCTTCCCAGTCATTTTAGTTAGTTCATGGCTATTGGAGTTCAGGATGATATGTGACTAAAACCATGCAGGAGCAAACAATGTTGGAGGACCCAACAAAGCTGGAAACCATGGGACTGAAAGCCCAGTCTTCAACTAAGGCCCAATCTGAGTAGGATACCAATGTGCATTTGCCCCTTTTCTCTGTAAATCAACAACTAAACCTGCCAGCTGTCACTGAGTGATGGCAGGCAATGCCTAAAAGCACAAATTCACAGGTGGAAGTGCCACCCTGCAGGCATTAGACTCCATCCTGTCCTAGGAAAGCTTGAAGCCTGGCCTATCGTCACTCATCACAGAAGTTCCTGCACACATCCCCAGCTTGTAGAGACC
The DNA here is from genome assembly GCA_013398075.1 of Notiomystis cincta. Classification (NCBI taxonomy): domain Eukaryota; kingdom Metazoa; phylum Chordata; class Aves; order Passeriformes; family Notiomystidae; genus Notiomystis; species Notiomystis cincta. Next base: position 8,531 of record VZRX01018180.1, on the reverse strand, counting down.
TAAGGGAGCTGCCACAATGCACCTGGGGTGTCACAGCTTGTAACATAGCACCTCAAATAAAACAGTCAGGATTTTTTAGATTCGTACTAAACCTGAGAGGCTCTCCTCATTTCCTAGAAAGAATATGTCATCAGCACTGCAGAACTGTTCAGAGCACTTTCAGCTGGGAACGAAAAGGCCCCCTAGCAAAGACATGCTGAAAGAAGCCTGCAGGCACCGGCAGACAGTCCAAGCTGCCCTCTCCTTGAGGAAGAGAGCTCAACAGGGACAGGCTCTGTGCTCCTGGTGGTGAGAGAGATGAGATGTAAGGCAGTGCTGTTCAGAAGTCCCCAGAAAAGCAAAGGAAACTGAGTATTGGAGGTGATGCCATGCATGCCAACACCAATGCCTCTTCCACACTTCCTCCTTGGCTCCAAGATCCCTAACCCCTGCAGACATCCAAAAAAGTATCCACAGTAACCAGTGTGGTGCTCTGCAGTAACTGTTTGCTCCTTTTACCTTATCCCAGCACCTACTTTCATTGTGAGGTGATGACTGCCACAGAGAGCTTTGGAAAACGCTTATGTTCATAAGGGAATTTGTATTAGATACTGGTTTGTGTGACTTACTGTATTTTGTAAGGGTTTTTTTCCCTTTGGGAATTGTGCGTTATTAATGAGCAGTTTTATGCTTTACTTCTAGTACATGTATACCTTGTAATGGATGTGCTTTTTGTTTCTTTGTTTCTTTTATTCTCTATACAGAAACAGTTAATATAAGGTAGATACTCTCTGGCTGAAATTCTGATTTTGCCTACCAATTAATTTATGGATAAATCCATGTTGTAGCTGGTGAACAATTTTTCATCTATTGTGTTGTTCTAATCACCTGATAGTCTCTCTACTCTAGCAGGATAAAAGATCCTGAATAAGACTAATGCCAGCTGGGCCTTAAATTAAAGGGAAATACTGTACTATGTGTTTCCCTACCACCATTTCTATCAGCCCTTCTTCCTTGGTGTTGGGACACTGGAGAAGAACACTGGCTACACAAACAGCTACCTGAACACCTCAGCCACCTCTGTAGCTGTGCTCTGATATCTCCCTGCATTTTTGATCAAATTTATGGTGAACCAGATAAACTGCAATGAATTTTTCACTTATTTCTTCAGAAGGAGACTGGTTCAAATACAATCTTTCTTTAAAAGAAATTATCTGGGCTAAAATAGTTGTATTTTCCTCTATGTCCATCCTGCTATGTTTGGAAAAATAAGGGATCTGAAATTAACACAAAAGTGCATACATTATGCCTCCTATGTGACAATGGCAGCTGTCTATCTCAGTGGCTATTAGTGACCTTCCTGCTCCAGAAGCTTCCTCCCCTGTCCAACTAATTTCCTCTCTTCTGTTTCACTGAGAACTGTGTCCAACTTCTTAGTAATTGCTGTGTATAATGTAGGACATAAAAAGATAAGTTAAAAGCTTGTGCAGGACTTGGTGTTGTAACTTAACCGTCTTTTGTGCCTGGTTATTGATTTTACGAAAAACAGAGTGAAAATAATCAGGCCTCTTAATGTATAATTCAGCATATTGTAGCAGCTATTTTAGAGACCTGTTTTTTATAGTTTTACTACAGATGTAATTTCTGTATGAGGACTGTCCACTTGAAGAAGCGGTGAAGTTAACACATCAAAATGATTTTTTAAAGTCAGTTCTATTCCACCACCTGTGACTGTGTATGGAAAGTAAAGCAGCAAAAATGAAACCTCAACCACTCGCCAGGAAGAAACACCTTTTCTCAGCCTCAAAATTCTCTTCTAAGACAGGCATTTCTTCTAGTCCTCCTTTTACAAAAGTAGTAAATTACTAAGAAGATAATATGTATAAAATACAATAGTCTATTTTGATAGTCAGCAGACTATTTTAGGCTAATTAAGCTAACTAGAAATTCTAGGGTTGCAGATATTTCTCTTTATTGATACATTGACAAGAATACTGTTTACATAACACTTTGATGTTTGAAATCAATATGTGCCAGTGTCCAGTGATTTGCTAATTTAGTTTCTAGTCTAATCCTGTCCTATTTTTTGCAGCATTCTCTGATTTCATATTATGAATCATGTTGTCTTTTCTAAAGTGATTGCCAAGTAAACCAAAAATGTGTTTTACACTGCTATTGCACTGCTCTCATCTTTATATACAGTAGTTTTTATAAAGATGTCCTTAGGTTTTAATAAATGAGTGTAACGTAAACTAATCTCTGTAATAAAACTTGCTTTAGTGTTTCAAAGGCTATCTGGAGTAGCTGTAGACATTTGAGCTTGTGAGTATTTCAGTAGCTTCAAAATTCATGGCTTCCTTTCCATCTGCAGGAAATCCCCAGATACCAGAACTCCATATTCTGTACAAGGGTAAAATGAACAGAGTTTATTTAACCCAAAGAATGGATTTAGAGATGGGGGGGAAGGGGCCCCAAGAAACCAAACCACAGCACATAAAAAACCACTAAGGCCATTGCATAAATCAGTTTGTGTTCCATTTAATCTGCATCACGTTTCCAGCAGCTGCTAATACCAGATATTTTAGAGGGAAGTGTGGGACACTGAACAGAGACTGCTAAGAAATAAACATAATCTTTCCACTACTCAAGGCAAGCTGAGAAGACCAAACTGCAACTGAGCTGGAAGAAAGCAACATTTTGAGTTTCACACGTGAAGTCCCACACGGCTCTTTTAGCATATCCACTTCCCCAGCTGAGGGACACACCATTTAGTTTGCTCTGTACAAAAAGGCAGGACCCACAATTCACAGAGAAAAGAGATTTAATTTGTTCTTTGCTTCCAGGCTGAAGTATTTGGGCAGTTTCCCCAGAAAGGTTTAGATTTTCTAAACACTCTCTCAAGTTTCCTTCTCACCTGTTGCTTAGGAAGCATCATTGCCAACATTCCCAAAATACCGAGGGTGCTGAGCTAAAATTTCAACTCTCCCATTAGTAAAAGGGAGTATTTTTGACAACTGGGTTAAATATTCCCACAAAACCAAGGAAAAAAACACTGAAAAACAGTTTCTCTTTTCTGTTGGCAGCTTTGCTTGTACTTGAAGCTTCGTGCCCACTCACCCGCTCCTGGAGAAAATGTTAATAATGCACAGGAGGTGTCCAGGTCCTGCCACAGAGCACAGGCAGGAGCAAGAGCCCAGGGGGGTCCTCACCTCTGGGACAGGTTGTTTCCCTTTACAGAAACAGTTCTTGTTCTGTCCTGCTGCCCTCAACCTTAAGTTTTCCTCAGCTGTTGTCCTGTCCAGCACTTGCTGTCCTCTTTGGCTCATCCCAAATCCTTGATAACCGACTGAAGTCCTGGCATTTATACACAGCAGCTACCTTTTCATACTAGAAATTATCCTTTCAGCATCAGATCACTAGCCTCAGACTAGAGACTCTGTTGTAGGAATATAGCCAAACAGTCAAAAATAGATTTTAAAGCCAGATTTTAAAGGAAGGAAGAGAAATCCTTTGTAATGTCACTCCATGTACCAGAGTTCATTTCTGGAGCTTCTATAACAAAGCACATCGGCTCTAAAGTAGAAAAGGATCATTTTCATTAAAGCAACACTTCAGTAATTCTTAGGGGTTTTGCAGCTGTAGGAGACTACAGTTGCATTCCACTGTGCTAAAATTTATGGAGCGTACTGCAGAAAGAAAGAGGACAAAAATCAGCTTTAAAAATAATAAATATGTAAAATTACAAATAATTGCAACCCAATCCCCTTCTCAAACTGCACTTGCAATTCTGAAAACAGTTAAGTACACAAGACAAAGGATGTAAATCGATGGATTGAGTATATTACAGCTCCCTTACCAAGTTTCAACTATTTTTATGATGTGCTTCTAGTAATTGAGTAAGAATTATATTCAACACATTATGCTCAGCAGGAACAGCTTTTATATACCAAGGAGCAAATTAAATATCTCTGGAATTTCCACAGAAGATTTCAAAACACTAATAGTGACATATAGACTGCCATTATTTCCAAGTCAAACCAAACAGGAACATCATAGCCAGTTCCTTTAAATTATTTATTCTTACTAGAAAGCAGAGATCTTGTTGATTTGCTGGTTGTCCACACATACAGAAGGACAAGGAGAGAAAAGAGAGCTAAGATTTGATCTTTATTTTCAAGGAAACAAAACCCTGTCACTCCTACCCAACCTATTCTCAACAATTAATTTAATTTGAAAAATGGAAAAACATTGGGGAGGGGAACATAGCAATACATTGGGTATGAATAGCTACTGCTGCTGCTTTGTTGAGTGAAAATTAGCAGTGACAATTGGGTTTTGACACAAACAAAAAAAGCTTGATTTAGATAATGTTTGAGAATGCTCTCCCCGTAGCCAGCTACACAGATTTAATTTAGGGCATTTTTGTGAATTATTTGGTTTTTGCTTGTTTTGACTGTCTCATAGTTACCATTTACAAATGCCATTTTTTCATGTTGGGCTACTGAAACCTTTGAAACATCTAAAAAGCTGAGTTCCATTTGACTTCGAGGTTTTTGTTCCCCAGCATAGGGCCTACCTCCTTTGCTCTCCAGTATTTGCTGTCCTGGGAATGAAGAATATTGCATCATTACTACTATTACTGTGTAATATCAAACTGTTCCCTGTAAGTCACGTTCCTCAAGTATGCCTGGCTTTTGTTGGAAGAATTTATGTTGCAAAATGCTGCTGAGGTAGGTGGTAGCACAGTAGGAAGTGCCACCTCTAGTGAGTTAGTGATAGCTGGGGTTTGCTGTATAAACTCCATTATCATTTCATCCACACAGTCCATCTCCTTTTTCCCTGGATGAATGTGCTCCCAGCAGCCACCAGAAAAAGCCAATTGGGAATTTATCTAGCAAGGAGACACAGCATCCCTGTGCTTCATCTATTATTATGCAGATAGAGGAGCTCAAAGACATTTCTCAACCTCTCCCTCTTTTCTTTGCTAGCTGCATGGATGTTTGTTAAAGAAATCGTCTCCAGCTAATAAAAACCTTAAGGAAAGAAACATGCAGTACTGTGAGTCTCATAGGTTTCATATTTTGTTATACTACCCACAGAAATGCCACATAAATAAAAGGTACTGCTTAAGCTACAGTCGCATTTTTTATGGAGTTTCTAGGCTGTAGCTCAGTGGCACAAGAGGTGATTTCTGTTTGTGTCCTGCAGTCATCATCCCTCCTTTTCACATCTCCCCGCCCATAAATAATAAGCCCATAAATAACAAGCACTCAAAGCATGGCAGGCAATGCTTCTGCACTACTGGAGGTGCTCCCACCCTCCTGAAACTCAGCCATGCCTCACTGCCCTCAGCAAGCAGGAACTCATCCAACAGCTTCACATTCTAAAGCACAGCCCCTCACAGTCTGTGTGTGCATGGAGGCTTCTCTGCTCATTCAAGGCATCACTGACTCTGCCTTTGGCTGAGGACCGGCTCCTTGGCCTCAGGTCCTTCAGCATTACGCTGACAAAAGGAGAATCACAAACATTCAAAAAAAGTGCCCAGAAGTTGAACTGATTCAGGATAGAAATAAAGCAGGAATACTTGGACTACTTGAACACTCTTTCAACTCCTCCTCCCAATTTCAAGTGTTCAGACAACAGGAAAGCAGGCCATGGGAGAACCACTGGGATTAAGAAATCTCCTTTCTTCTCCAACATAGGATTGTAGGTACTAAAGCTTCCAGCAACCTTTTGCAGGGACACACTTTTTTTGCTGGCAGGAATGGACAATTTGGGAATGGACAGTTTTCTGTTTCACTTACCCTTTGCAACACTTAAAGAAAGAATATTTTGGCTGGACTGTGGTCTTTCCTCACCAGCTGCAAAATGCCATTCCCTGCTGCCCAAACCTGTGTAGTCTCTGGAGGCTCCCTAATGCAATTCTAACACCAGCCTGCACTAGAGATCCAGCGTGCTCTGGACCAAGCCTTCTTTCTGGAAAGAGACTGTCAAGGCTGTGTAAAACTTGCAACCTGGGCAGATTTTTACAGGGCCACCTCTCAAGGTTTGGCCCAGGGTCCCTTGTGCTGTCCTCTCCTCCAGGGCACAACCCCTGGAACACTGCCCTTGCCTTTGCCAGGTCTCCCCATGTTGCAGGTGTGGTTTTCCAGCCTCACTATGGCTCCTCTACCTAGTTCCATCACCAGGCAATGAGGCATTTTCCTCTGTTTTCCAGGGAGCCAGGAACATCTTCATGCCCTAAGGGAACGAAGCAAGTTTAACAACACTTTTAAGTGTTACTTTGCATCTGTGATTCAAACCTACACTCTGCTGCCTCACACTCTGTTTGCATCACAGGGTTGGGCTTTGGCTTTGCTGCTGAGGTGAATTGAGGAGACAAACCTCAGTGAAGTGGCAACCAGCAAATAACTTTGGAGCAGAGTAGGGTAAAAATAGCAGGGTCTGAAGGAAGGCCAAGCTGTGTGTCCAGTTACTGGGAGCCAGGACCCCTCTAAACCAGAGGGAACCCCAAACCCCCCACAGCCCACCTGTTTGCATATAGCCAAGCAGCAATCTCATACCTCAGCCAGGCTCCTTTCCCAAAGTCAAACATCCAGAGATCACCTCAGATCAAAAGAGCTGCCACTTGCCCAGTGACATGTGAGCATATAGTGAGCATGTGTCTGCAAACATGAAGAATGACCTGTCCCAGACCCAGAAAGTTTCAGCCTGCTTGGCTGAGAGACTGGCTGTCCTCTGCTGTGCCATGTCCCAGCTTGAGCCACAGGCTTGGCCATCCCCATCAAGCCTGTGTAACTTACACCATTAATTCCTCCAGAGCTGCTATAGGAAAATGAGTGCTACACATGGCTACTCACTGAAAGACACACAGAAAACATCAGAACTAACAGGAAAATATGAAACTGGGTGGCCAGTGGCAGGGGGCCCCTGCAAAACCAGGAAGCTTTTGCCAAAGCAATTGTAGGATTTTTTTTTTTTTTCAGCCAAAAGTTTCTAATCAAAAAAACCCTACCCTGGCATACCTGAAGCCATTGGTTTTAGCTGAACTACTTGTGGGTTTTCATATGCTTTGTAACTCCAAGGTACAGATCACAGAGGCTGGATGGAATACATTTGTTGGCAGCTGGGTTTTGGCAGGTCAGCATCGCACCCGGATCATGTAGGACATTCGGAGAAGACAGTATGAAGCAAAAGGTTGGGCTATTTCTTGCCATAGGCCATATCAGAGAGAGAACAGCAAGAAAATTGCCCAGCCTGCAGAATATTGCACAGTCTTCAGGCCCTCCTAGTAGGGTCTTCTTGGGTGTATAAATGAGGGGTTTCTTCTAATGCCTTCATCTGATCTCTAGGTCAAGACACGTATGTAACAGAACAGCAAATTCAAGTCCTTGGGGAAAGTCTTATGAAAACTGCTGTGGCTGATGCATTCCCAGCATCTGCTGCTTTAATCCTCCCTTGTTGGAAAAGAAAGGAACTCAGTAACAGGCTGGTAATTAATTCTGCAACAATACTCAATAAGGAAAAGTTTGGTTTTAATAAACAGAACAGAATTCCTGATTTAATGCAAACATATTCAGCTAGAAGGACATCTCAAAAATATTTATATTAAAAGCAAGAACAAAGCAGTAATAACCACACTCTACAGGAAGTATTGCTTGCTGTCTGGTGATTAATAAACCCCAGGAAAGAATAAAATGGATTGTCTAATTTTTTTCCCTGTTTCCCATAAACTGAAACACACAAAGGAAATAAATGCCTGTGATGAAACCAAAGCCAAAATTTTGTTGTGAACTTATGTTATTACAGGAATGTCTTGAGATGCCCCTCCCCACAGAGCTCAGGTGAGTTCTTATAGTGGTGTTAAAGGAACAATGGGGAAGCCTTCTAAAATAGGGAAGACTTATCCAGTTTTTATAAGCTGTCTGTCAAGCAGAAGAACATTTCCTCCCCTGCCGGCCTCTGCAGCCGCAGCTCCAGCAGAAAGCAGCAGGAGCTCAGGCATAAGCATTCTCAGCCAGCAGCAGCAGTTATTACCTCTCAAAACATGCTAAAGAATGTGCTAAAATTCAACTGCAATATTTCTCATTAAAATATTTAGCTCAACAGGAAATACAATGTCATACAAGCAGTAAAAGTTTTGGGTTTTTTTTTCATTATCCTCTGTTTTTCAATAAACGGTTGGAATACAAACTAGAGAACAACCCTGGATGTTCATCTCAGAATACATTTTTATCTAAAATATCCTCTCTCCAAATCTGCCTGGCAATATGTTCTGAGAAATCATTCTGTCATCGAGAATGTGCCAGACACATTTTACGACCCCAACGCCAGACCACAACCAGAGGTCGTGTGGGTTTTTGGCTGTCAGAAGCTTTCTCTGAGCCCTTGGGCTGCACAGTTCAGCTCTCACCATCTCAGGTCCTGTTGTGGTCTAACCCCAGCCAGCAACCAAACACCACAAAGTCACTCCCACCAGTGGGATCCGGGAGAGAATTGAAAGGATAAAAGCCAGGATACTCGTGGGTGGAAATAAAGACAGTTTAATAGGG
>VZRX01018178.1:0-29245 GCA_013398075.1 Notiomystis cincta | reverse complement strand
AGCCACCTTAATTCTGTTTATGAAGAGCACGTGACCTCCAGGTCCCTTCCAACCTTACCCATGAATTTGTGATTTTACTGCTCAAAGCTCATTGCTGGGGCTGCCTCCACTGCACAGCTGGTCAGGGAACTTCTTAGAGGTGGCAGCTAAAGGACACAAACACCACAGCCACATCCTGATCCAACAAACACTGATTTTGAAGCTTTTAGTTTAATTTGCACAACTTCAGGTCTGTGTTATTTACTTGATGGAGAAAGACTCATTCCTTTGTCTTCCTGAAGATCACCACGACTCTGCTGCCTCCCCTTTGTGTCAACCTCAATTTTTTTTTCCTTGGGAAAAATATGTCGTGTGCTGATCTGTCAGTCACTTCTTCAGGGATATGGAATCTATAAAAAAGAAAAGCCAGGTTTTAAATGACATGTCACACTAAACTGCCTCATTACCTCCAAAGTGAGATGAAATGCATTCTCTCTACCTATTATTTTTTCCCCTACATCTCAGTATTATTCTTCATTCATAGGAATGGTGTTTAGCCTGGAAGATTATAGACTGGTCATAACCAAAGAAAAGGAGAGAAAGATTTACTCCAATCATGTCAAAGGGACCTCAGTGAGTATTAACTGATAAAGCACACACAGGTCTCAGCACCCCCTCGCAGCCCGCCTGTGAATTTATCCAGCTTGATAAATGGGAGCAGTTTACAGAGCAGGCAGAAATTGATACGGGAGAGGTTTCTATCTGGAATGCTCTGTATAAATTACTGGATGTTTATCTGTGAGTAATTCCCTTGCATATGCTAACTGTCCAGACACTTAGAGCCTATGGCAAAGACATTAGATAACCTTCGATTCACTATTGCTGGGGGCAATCTTCAAGCTAAATAAATAGTTCATCTCTTTCAGACCCAAATGATATATTTGTTTGCAAGCACCACAAGTACTGGTCTAGAAATGGATACTTCAGCTATAATTTTTGAGCTGTCCTTTCTTCTTTTTTTGTGCTTGCAATTTGTGTCTGCACTTTGTGTAATTTAGCAGCCTGCTAGTCCTGCCTTGCCTATTTTATCAATCAGGTTTCTAATGTTCCCATCCAGGTGTCTGTCAGGTACATGGACAGGTAAAAATACGATTTTTAATCTTTCTCTTTCTTGCCAAACATGCTCTATTGAGGCCACAAGCCACCCCAAGCACCTTCCTTTATTTGCCAGTTTGGCAATTTTTCCCGCAGCTCTTCCTTGCTACAAACTTATGTGCTGAGCTGAAAAGGAAATATTTTTCTACTGAGCTTTGCAGTCTTGAGATCAGAATTCATCTGAGCAGAAACTGAGGCCGGGATGCAGGCAGGGTGAAAATCAAGCAGTCAGTACATAAAGACAAGAGCATTTTCAGCACTCAGACAGGTGAGTGACAGATATCATCCTTTTCTGATGTAACTCCCCCGCCTCACCTTAATACAGACATTGTGTAATGTTTGTTTGGCATCAGCCAAATTTATAGCTCTATTTTCTAGAAATAAAATCACTATCTCTGCCTGAAAGTCAAAGCAGAATTTTTTTTTTTTCCCTAAAGGAATTGCATTGGCACTCTCAGCCCATCTTGCAGCCCAGTGCCAACCAAGTGTAAATGAACCAGGAGGAGGAAGTTCATCACAGCCCAAAGAGGCAACTTCAGGCTGCTGAGAGGCTGCAGGCAACGTGCAGCAGCAGATCCAAAGCAGATGGGTGGAAGCTGCTACTTCTCCAGCCATCAAGAGCAAAGCCAGGGATTCCCATCCTGTTGTGACCCAGCTCCTGAGCCATGGAAAGTTTGTGTCTCACTGTGGGGGTGAGCTGGAGCTGTGACCAGCACGTGGCCAAAATCCACCATGTGCACGAGATGCTGGAGCCACTGCCCCTACCTGAAGGGACACAGCCCTCCAGGGAGGAAAAGCACAAGGCTCAGGGGTCCCAGCTGCTGCTTTTGGTTTAAATCTGCTGCTACACTTCAGTCAAAAGCTGCATCTTCAGGCTGAGCTGCAATAAGTTAAACAAGATGGTCTGCACCAGCCTCCTCACCCCAGCCATGAAATAAACTGGAAATTATTAAAACCTTAACACAGCCTTCACCCAGCAATATTCTTTGCTCTAACTTTTGCTGCCTAACAAGCTGTGCTGGTAAGTGCAGTTTCCCTTGGCAGTTATCAGTGAAGCTGGCTCTGTTTGTGTGCTGGATTTGTATTTCTCAGCTCTGGAAGAGGTGCTGATCCCATGCCTCATTCTTGGCATTGCCAGGCTCCCTGGCAGAAAGCTGTGCACAGATCCTTCCACAGGGGAATACTTCATTAATCACGTGCTGACAGTCCTTCTCACTGGGTTTTTTTCTCCCAAATGATGGGCAAACACATAATTTTTGCTTCTGAAAGATGTTGCTGCAATCCTGCACGGCACAACTGCATCACACAGGCCCCAGCAGTGGCAGAGGGTCTGCAGCTCAGCCTGTACCTTTGGGAAGGGAGCAGTGCTTCCAGCATGCAGCCAGCATCTCCTACAGATGCAGAGACAGAGCTTGTCTTTTTCCACCCTCTGGGTCTAACAGCCAGTGACAGCCCATCTCTGCTGGGCAGAGCCCCTGTGAGTGCTCTAAGCTGTGGCACCATCTCAGGCTTGGCTGCCCTCTGTCTCAAAGCCAAAATTAACTCATCCTTTTCCCAATTTTCTGTGTGAAAGCAGCACTCAACAGATGTCCAGATCTGCAAGGCACAGCTAAATATCAAGAGTTCATATCCTCAACCAGGGGTATCCCACCCTCAGAATGAGGGGATCCCAGGGTTTTATATGGAGGCAAAACAACTCTCTCATTTTCAATGGCATCCCTGATATTTTGCAAGCTTTTTTTGGCTGCTACTGTACATCCAGCTAACAATATTGGAGAACTGTCAGAACTGAATCCAGCCATGGCCAGTCCAAGCTCAGCACGTGCAGAGATGGCCCAGATTGTTTCTCCCCACATTTGTTATGGTCAGTTACACTGATGCTCAGATTTACCTATTCACACAGATTTCTGAAATCCTTCAGAGGTTCCCTGCTGTAGTGATGGCATTTGACTGAGCTCTTCCTCCTCACTCCAGCTGTGTTGTGAGCAAATTAACAGCTGGAGGGATGCCCAGTTGGGGTGGGCATCAGAGGAGCTCTGCCCTCTTTGGCCTCTGGCCCACCACTACTTCCTAAGAACTTGAAGGCAGACTTTACACCACAATTATTTTTTTTTTTTTGTTTTTAATAAAAAGCTGACATCATTATTAAAGGTCAGTGAGAGGAAGAAATATTTTTGCATTTGTCTCTTTAGCTGAAATGTGGGAGCTACTGCCCATCTGCCAGGGCACTGCTGGAGATAAGCCCAAAGTCCAAACTCAGCAGCAAGCTACAGCTCCTCTAGATCTGGCCAGAGCAAATAACATCTCTTGCCACTGCTACATTCCTCTGATTTGGGTCAAATAAACCTTTTGCTGCGTGCTTGCAACAATTTCTGTAGATCCAGGGCCCAACAAGTGCTCTTTGCAGAAGGGAACTGGGCACAAGTTTCTTTCTCTGTCTCAGCAGAAACATTTACGTTTCCATCTCACAGGAGAGAAAATCTAGATGCTATTTTTTCCTCCTCATGGCTTGTTGCAACAAGGACTCTCCCTACTACCTTTCCCAGAGGGGAGAAGAGTTGCCTTCTTTTCTAAATTTAGATTTAATGAGTGAAAAATGAATAAGGCAGCAGGGGAACCTAATCTGGTTAGCAGAGCAGCAGCAGAAAGCACAAGATGCTCGAGTAGAGCGTTGGGTTGTGATTTCCTGTGCTGAATCCACAGGAGCACTGGTTTTGTGGATAAACTGTCGGGTATGAATTCGGCAGGCAGTCCTTACTGCTGGTGATGAGAGCAGAGCTGAATTTGGCCCTGGGCAAACACATCTTCCTGCTGATCTTGCTGCTTGGATGATGTTTATGAAGGGAGAAACAGCACAGGCTGGAATATATGAAGTTCTGTGTAGAATCCCCCCTTGGCAGAGCTTGCAGATGTACTTGGCTCCTAACAGGCACCCTCTGGCTGTCCCTGTCACTCTCCTGCTCTTGGGTCTGGGAGGCCCTGGGCTTCCTCTCTCCTCCATTCCTGGAGCACTCCAGGAGCTCTGATCATTCACTAATTTAAAGCAAAATTATCTGCTGCATTCATTCAACTCCAAGATCCCAAACCAAACTCTATCAACACACCTTAGTTTTGCTCCAGACCTGATTCCCCCAAGTCCTTACTGACATCCTTCACTCCTGACTTGCATTATCCTTATTATCCTTCCCATCCTTCATGGCTCAAAAGGAGAGTGCTGCTGAGCTCAGATCCCAGGCCATGGCTGTACTGATCTGAAAATATCCAAGTGGGTAGGATGCCCTGACTTCTGCAGCTGGGGTTTAGGATTCTCAGCAAATGCTTCCTCCAAGAACACCAACATTACAATCCCAAATTCTTTGGGTTGGTGTTGGGGAGTAGCTGCATGGGGAAAAAAAAATAAAAATTGCCACCACTGTAACCAGAGCAGCTTCACTGCCCAAAAGTACAAAGAAGAATGTGTACACAGAGATAAAATATTCAGATTCCACTGCAGGGCATTTTAAAGCAGAATTAGCACCTGGCACTTGTCGGGAATGGCAGAGGATGGCTCATGATGTTAAATGATCAAGGCACTTGCTTTGGTCTCATGTGAAAGCCGAAACTATCTTCAGAAACCATAAATTCTGCTAATCCTGTGCTGATGCCACCACTTCCTGTGGTGTCCTGGGGCTTCCTTGGAGGTCTGTGGACCAGAGACACATAAAGGATGCACAGATTGAATTTCAAAAGCATCTCTGCTCCCACAGTTTCTAGTGAAGTCATCTGAGGAGACTGCAATGCTCCAATCCTTTCCTAATTAGATCAGCAGCCTCATCCCCTCCTGAGAGGGCTTGGTATATCCTCTGGCTTTTTAAGGAATTCTGTATCAAAAGCAGAGACCCAACAGACTGGAACCTCATCAAATACAGAAAGAAATGTAAAGAAAATAAAGAGCTTCCCCCATCACAATTTTGAATAATGACATCTGAAGAAATAACACTTGTTTGTAAATAACCCATGACCCTTTTCATCCAAAGGGATCTTGGTAGCAAATTAATCAATACTTTTCTCAAGACATAGAGGGCATTAATAACATGCTTGGTCAGTTTCCTCACTTGAATTTTAACTTCTTCAAGGCTGTGACCACACTTTCCCAGAAGAAGAAATAGATAATGTTGTCTTTAATTTCTCACTAATATACAATGGGCTTATTTTCAGGGGATGGAGCAGATATAATTTATTCTTATACACACTTTATTTCAGGGGATGAATGCAAACAGCACCATCAATTACTCGATCAAGAACAGAGGCAGCAAATCAGCTGGGTATGAGCCAGGAGGGTCAATTATGCCCCTAGAAAAGATATTTCTGCAGTATATAAATTCATACAGAAGGATGGATTTGTGTTGCAGTGCTCTCACACTGCCTGGTGTCACACAGATACTGCATTTATCTGTCACTGTTGGGATGAGGGTTTGTACCAGTGGTGTAAAGGGGACCCTGGAGCTGTGTCTTGTAGCATTTGCAGTGAGCTGGTAGGACAAGGGAAGGGTGCCTGAGAAAAAGGAGCTGTTTTTACCCCATTTTAGGGGTGAAGAGTGAAGGCCTAAGGAAACGAGGCCAAGTGGAAAGGACTGAGAGGTGACTCCTGTGCTCCAGCCAAGACCCACACCTCAGAAATTCAGTGAGCAGCTGGGAAACTGCAGCTTTGTCCTCTCCTCCTCCAACAGAATAAAGGGGATTGGAGATGCTCAGAGAGAACAGGTGGCCCAGAGGTCACCAGGGAGCCAAACCCTCACATCTATAAACCCCATGGGTGAGAGCTGTGCAAGCCAAAATGAGCAAACAGTGGTGAAGTGTTTGTGAAGATTTATATAAATGATGCTTGAGAGTTTTCCTTGGGGATATTCCTGCCCTTTGCCATGAATCTTCATACAAATGATATTTTTGTGTGCAGGACCAATTGTACGAAGGAAAGTGCTCAGAAAGATGCATTTGAGTGAGGTTTCACTACAAAGAAATCTTTGTGGTGTATAAAAGTTTCAGTCCCTCAGAGAGTGAATTGAAGAAATACAATCTAGGTAATACATTTTGCAAACCAGAAAATAGCAACAAAAGGCTGGCAAACAGCCAGGTGCCACAGAAATGAACTCGAGGACTGAGATACATCACAGGCTGTGTTTGAATAAGGAACATTGTCATAAAAACCAAGCCTGTTCATTCATGAATAATACGGGACCAAGGGACAGGTCTGAATTTGTCATGTAAATTATTTACTGTAACTATGAAATGGCCACCTGTCTGGACTTGTTGCAGCATTTGAAACACAGCCCATTAAATAAAAAAGGGAAAAGATAAAATTGATTAAGCTGAAGAAGAACTTCTTTGGTCCTTCAGAGTAGCCTGCTCCTGCCCTCATGCACTGAGGTGTGACTGGGGCAGAGCCCTCACCATTATTAAGCTGAGAAGCATCTTCAGGGGGACTTTTCACTTTGTTCTGCTGGTGAGGTCAGTGATGGGTTTGTCCATGGGGCCCAAGCTTGGGGCCAGGCCACCAAAGGGAACCCAAAGTATCCCAGACCCCTGAACCCACCAGCAGGATGGTGCCAGGAGGCAGGGGCATGGTTCATCTTCAGAGAGGAGTTTGGGTTCAGGCTTACTGAGATTGTAACACTTTATATAGACAGTTATGAACTCGGGGCAGAGATGATTGATTTGCAGAGGCACATCCTCAGTGGGATGGAGACCTGCCTGCCAACGCCAGCCTGACCCAAAGCTGCTCTGAAAAACACAGCACCTTCACACCCAGCATTAGCAGTTGCTAAAGATGGAATAAAATCTGCACTGTAAGAAGTCTGAAAGCCACTTCTCTGGGTTCTGGATACACCCTTCCATGCCTCCCCCTCCTGTCCCCACCATCTCACCCCAGTCAGCTCCTCCATGGTGACATGCAGCTCTGTGCAGCCTGAGCAGGAAGACAGCAGAGCTGCTCAGGATTTCAGTGTGATCTTTCATTTCTTGGTTTCATTTTCTTTTTCTTTTCTTTTATTTTTTTTTCTTTTAACCTGTTGCTCTACAAAGTGCTTCCAAAATATCCCAGCAGATCAATAACGAACAAGAGTTACTTCAGAAAGCCACTCGGCATTCTTGTTTAAATAACCTCTTTTACTCCTCAATTGCCTTGTTTTTCTCAGGGTTGTCATAGAGAGGAAGATATTGATGAGCTGGTGATGTGTGAGGGAGCATGGATGAGAGCTAAGTCATTTACTCTGTTCTCAAAAGCATTTATTTTTGACCTATTTATCTCGTGTGTGTAGCTACAGTGTCCCTCTGCTCCTTGGTGTCACTTTGGTCACTGGGAAGAGCATCCTGCAGCAGAGGCAGTGCACAGACATGGTTAATGCTGCCCTGCTGGCACTCGAGGAGTGTCTGTCATGTTTAATACATCCTGAGAAAGCAGACACCTTGTAGCAGGCAAGTCAATATGTTGTTTAGTTATACAGAGCTTCCAGAAGGCAAAACCTCATTTTCACCTCCCTGAAGAAAGGAAAGGTCTTGGCTGTCTGTGCATTAGATCTTAAGAATGTCCCATCAAAACTCAGGCTGCTGCAAAGGTTGTTACCTTTTAAGAGAAATGTCTTACTGGAATCAGCAAGGTCTCTGCTCTCTCCTATGAGGAAGGAGATGAATGAAAGCAGGCAGTAGGTTCTAAGACTGCTTTCCCCAGAAATAACCCAAAACTTTTCTTCCTGGTGCACTGCAGCCTTGTTTGCCCTTAACTAGAAAACTGGAAAAGGGCTAAAAGGTGAATGATGCCAGGCCAGGCTGTCTCTGAATTTTAACAATCAAAACAATCTTCAGCAGCAGCATTATGAAAAGTCTGAGACAGAATGTGTGATGTGGATCAAGAGCCACTTACAAACTCCAGCCCTTCTGGGAGCTACACTCCCTGTTGAAGACTTCCCTCTGGATACTTTTCCCTGCTCTTGCTGGAGCACAGTTTTATTTCCAACCCACAGAACACACTTGTCCTCTTCAGGTCTCACAACCCCTCTGTTCACTGGAAGGCAGCACTGCCAGCAGAAGAGCTTTGACTGTAGCAGTGTATTAACTAAACATCCTAATTAACTGATTCACCCTTTTATTGTCTCACATCTCCACTAGCACTGGGCCTGCTGTGCTCTAACAATGCTTTAAAAGTCTAACTTGTTTTTTCTCCCCTGGCTTCTAAACACCCTCACATTCCCATCTGCTGCTTGGTACAGGGATACACATGCAGAAAACCAAACAAACATGCTTCCTGCAGACTGCTTCACCTTCTTCTGAACACAGCCCCCAAAGGTGGCTGCCCTACATGTTTCTAAAGCTCCAACCCAAGCTGTGGCCACATAAATACAGCTACAGTGGTACCAGGTAGCTAACACCAGTAATGGCAATCAGAGAGCAGGGAAAGGAGGGACAGAAAAGGGAACAGCTCAAATAATTGTTTCTAAAAGATGATCCTAAATGTTATTAACCTGATTCTCCTCTGCCATCAAAGTTACACCAAGGGATCTCCGGTTCAATGAGATTCAGACCATGAAAGACCAACAAAATCCTTTCTGTTAACAAGCCCATAAACTAATGGCACTTGAAAAACTCAGCACACCAGGCTTTATGCCCCGCAGTGAAACAGATTAGAAGTAATAGGACGGCAAAGAGAGTCCCCTAAAACCTCATCTTTAGCTACAAAGTGTTCCTGTGCTGAGCAGGTTTTGGCTTGCAG
This sequence comes from Notiomystis cincta, assembly GCA_013398075.1. Taxonomy (NCBI): domain Eukaryota; kingdom Metazoa; phylum Chordata; class Aves; order Passeriformes; family Notiomystidae; genus Notiomystis; species Notiomystis cincta. The sequence goes on along the minus strand of VZRX01018178.1, from coordinate 20,367 downwards.
CTCAGCACCCTCTTCTGCATCTCCAGAGGCTTTTGTGGGGCAGCAGCATGTTTCAACAATACGGGAAAAAATTAAAATCAGTCAAACAGCTTTTTGTCATTTCAGCAAAGGCTGGGTTATGTTCTGGCTTCATACAGAAATCGAGATGTTTCTCAAGCTGCTCTGCTCCTTTCCAGACACATTTGGAGGCTGTGTGGGTGTTAGCACTGGGTGAGTGCTGATTTCAGTGGGGAATTTGTACATGTCCTGAATGGAGAAGATATGCTTAGTATACACCCAAGGCTTGCAGGAAAAGGTCTCCAGGATTTCAGGTGAAAGCATTCCTAATTAATCTAAGGGGAAGGGGAGCATTCAGCATCCTCTAAGGGCTGCCACAAAAACATCGTCATACCCATCATTCATAGGATTGACTCAGCAGTCCCTTTCTTCCTGCATGTGAAGGGAGGGTTGGAGAGGTCAGTTTGATTCCAGAAACCATCCTAGAAAATCAGGATGAGGCTCCAGTCCATCCCAAGCATTTCTTAGACTCATGGATTTGTGCTGGCTGAATTTCTGTACTCATCTGCTGGCAGCAGCCTGAGGACCTCTGTTCACTTTGCACAGGCCACCCTGCAGCCCTTGGGGCACATTCTCTCCTCACTGCCATCCCGAGTCCACCTGAGAGTAAGATAAAAGTTTCCATCCCCTCTGCTCTCACACCTCTCAGCAGAAATTTTCCTAACTTGCTGTATAATGAGACCATTTTTATTCTTCCTGGCCATCTCCTAAAAGTGAAAATGGGCCCTCTGCTGAGCATCAGCTTGCCAGGCTCAGGGCTTTTAATGAAAACCTCAAATTCCTTTATTTAAGGCCAGTGAGGTGACTAATGGACTGAACAGCCTGAGAGATGGAGGAGAGGCTCTGCAGAAAAGCACTGTGGCAGCCAGCAAGGTCCTTGTGCTGAGCTGATGTTCACACAGCCAGCCAGCCCCACGGACCTCAGGCAGGGACCAAACTGCCCCAAGCTGCCCTTTGTTCTCCTCAAGCAGCTCTTTCACACCCACGAGGCCAGTAAAAACACTCCATTTCTACAGCTGCCCTTCAGCCTTATGGATTTTCACTGCTAAAATAAGGATCCTCCTACTGAGAACTCTGCATTCTGAAAAACACAGGCTGGAGCTCTGCAGCCTGTGCTCAAAGGCAGTGGGACATGAGCAGGCTCAGCCCCTGAACTTGGTGCTCCCAGGCTGAGGATGAGCCCTGCTCAAGCATCTTCCCATCCCCTGCTGGGAGGGAAGATGCAAATTTGCAAAAGAGCTGACACAAAGCCAATTTAAAAACCAATGCTGGCCTCAAGCTAACAGGAAAAAAGCACCATTAGCTTTGATTTTTAAATACATTAGTTATTCTCACAAAGGCTGGATCAATGGGAAAAGGAAACTGAGCAATGGATAAACCTTTAATTGCTCAGAAATAGGATTCATCCTCAAACTGCCTGGCAAGAGAGTGGCCTTCTGCTGGGTGGCTGAGTGCTCCTGCATTCCCTCACAGCGGCTGTGCCTGCTCCCATGTCCCAGGCCAGTCAGGCACTCAAAGATTTTTCTGGTGGGCTCTGGATTGGTGAGAGGTATCTGTGAAAAGTTCCAGAAGGCTCATGTGCACTTGTGTTTCAAAATAGAACAAAACACTGAATTTCAGAACTTCCACGGAAATGTAATGTTAAGCAGAAAATACTGCTTTAAGGCAATCAAAACATTTCATTTTGATAAAAGCCCAAATACTCCAATTTATTTTATCTGCTGAGAGAACTCAAGCTAGTTTCCCAAAGAAAACTCTAAATGCTCCAATTTCAACAAGATACTGTGAGCTCATCAGCTTTTGTTTGAACGAAATAGCACTGAAATGGAGACAGTCCCACAAAAAGTCATAATTTGGAGGAAATTACATTTTTTCCCCTCACAGGGAATATTCTGACCAGCTGTATGCAGCAGTTTGGTTTTGCATTTTGCCTGCAGAGCCACAGGCATTTGTGTGGAAGGACACCCATTTGTCACAGGAGTGACAGGAAAACAGAGACAAGGGATAAACACCTAACTCTGCCCTGCTGTGAACATCATGGATCTGTCCCTCTTTGGCTGGCTGAGAAAGGCTCTTCAAAGAAGGTTTGTGGTACAGAGGTTCACAGTTCTAATGATGTGTTTTATCCTTCCCACATTGCCCACTCCTGATCACTGGATGCTCCTTGCAGTCACACACCACCCAGGGCTGCTGCCAGCACAGGGAACATCACAACACAAAACCAGAACAGGCTCTCCCAAGCCCTCACATCTCCTCCAGGCCACTCAGCCAGCTCAGGAGCACACAGATCATCTCAAGCTTCAGGAGCTGAGCAAAGCTGGTGCAGAGCTAAGGTCTTCTGCTGAGCACTCTGCCTGGAACACCACGACCTTCCTCCCTTGGAGCTCCCCAGACTTCACCTCCAGTCAGTGCCTCACAGCCAGCTCAGGATGGCCTTGGGAAGGATCCAGCATCACAGACTCCCTGGGGTGGGCACCATCACATCAAGACTTACCCAAGGTCCTGGACACCAAGGAGGAGAAGGATCAGAGAAGGCTGAAGGCAGCAGGAAACTGATGTCATTGATGTGACCCATCTGTGAGTCCTTCCTAAGCAAAGCAGGGCTCACAGCACAGCCACCCACGGCCCCTGCTGCTAATTAGGGAGGGCTGAGCACTGACACATTAACCTCCCAGTCTCAAAACATTAACTTTACCAGGTGTAATATCTTCTACGTGACATAAAGGTTAATAATCTGCATCCACAACAGAACTCAGCTCGGTAAATACACAATTAACTGGATTCTGTCAGAGGTGGCAGCAAAAATGAAAGGTCTAGGGTGGCTGAAGGGAGGCCTTGAAATGCTGGGTGTGGTGTGTGCTGGTGTGCTCACCCACAGTGGGGGACAGTGGCCAGGAATGGCCAGTGGAGCAAGCAGCAATGATGCCTTCAGAGGGAGCTTGCACAGACCTCACCATTACCAGCAGCTGGGCTGAGGGAAAGCAATAAAGTAAAATAAATAAAAGATTCTTCATTGTCAAGATGTAACAAAACATTTTTTCCCCAGCCTTCCTCTCTCATTCCTCCTGAACTATTCTCCAAAGCTCCTGTTGTTGGAAAGTGAATTCAAAGCAACAGTGGTTGGATTCAACTTGTGTGCAACAAAATTGTTTTATTTTTTGTTTTCTGACTTTTAATCTTTGTTTTGCTCACTGCCTTTCAGAAGAGGGAATTGGAACAAGGGAGGAGAAGAAATGGAACAAACAAGGAATAACTGAATATTCAACTCATCTGGAATGCAATCGCCTCGTTTAGCATCACTTTGTAGAAGCTTGGGAGAAAACCACCCTTTGATACACCAGATTTGAAACACTGAAAAACAATGGGTCAAAGAAGTGCTTACGTTTATTCTGACCAGTGCAGCAGCTGGAACAAGTGGAAGTGTGTGTCACTGAATCCTCAGGAATGTGTCAGCCTCTGGGCCTGGCCCCGTGGCAGCAGGAGTGTTGATGGAGATGGAGCAGCTCCTGCAGCTGCAGGGGCTCAGGGTGCCTGGCAGGGCTCAGCCACTTCACTCAGCTCTTGCTATTTCAGCTAAAAACTCTTTTTTTTTTTTTCCTCCACAGCTGAACTGACACAAAAAGTGTGAGACACATCCAGCATTTTCCTGCTCAAATCATGTTCCCTCTGAGCTCCTCCTCCCTTCAGTGTCTTCCAGGTGTTTGAGTTCCTGTGTTTTTCAAGAATCCAGGATGCCCTTGTTCTCTCTTTCCTTTCTCCATTCATTAAACTTCATCTTGCCCTTCCCAAAACCTGCCTTACCTTCTCTGTTACAACCACTGCTTCACTGGACCTCCTCTCTGAAGGCACAAAGCACATTGACCCCCATTGTCATTTCTAGCAAACTTTCAACATCAGAACCTCCAACCTGACCTCTCAGCCCTGCTTTTACTGGGACTGAAAACTTTCTGGGACAGTCAGGGCACCAGCCCAGCCAGCCAACCTGGGAGAACCAAAGACATCATCCAGTGAGACAGGACAAGAATGAAAATAGTGTTTTTAATATCATTTACAGCAAACTTACAGTATGTATTTCACATCACATATTTCTAAACTGCTCATCTGGAAAATATAAGCTGCAAAAATACAGAACACAGTACTCAAAATATATAGAGCATGTGGCTTCTCTTTCTTTTTTTTTTTTTTTTTTAAGTCAATTGTACAGTGAAACATTTCCTTTTCCAAACCAGGTTTTGGTTTATTTTGGAAGTGCTGCTAAAAATTACCAGCAGTCAAACCAGCACAGTTCGAAGACTTTTCTGAGGACCACTCTCCCTCCTCAGGCACTGCAGGAAACCCCCAGCCCGAGACAGGGGCAGTGGCACTGGGCTCACCCAGGTCCCACTCACTGCTACAGACTTTTTTGGGGGATGTTCTGTGCAGGAAGGACCTTCTCCACAACCCACAGGTGCTGCTCTGCCCAGGTGACTCTGAAGGACAGCAATGGTACAAGGGACAAACGCCATGGACTGGTCTGGTCCAGAGGCAGGTAAATTCTGCTCCAGTGCTGTGGACCCTGCAGAGAGCTCTGCAGGTGAGATTTGAACCACAGGTGTGACAAACTGCATGGGGTGGGCTTGTTCTCCAGCAAGACAATCAGTGTGGAAGCACCCTCCATGCACTGATGGAAGATTACAGCCACACACCAGCTGCAAACACTTGTCAGAGAAGTCCTGAGCTTCTGAAGCCTGGAGAAACTCCCACCAATAGCCCAGTTAAGAGATGCATCAGGATTTCAAGGGCACATGGCAGGCCTGCCTCGTGAAAATGTGTTATTGTCTTTATTTACACTACTGAGAAAGAGAAGGATGGATAAGGGAGTGGGTTAAGGAACAAAGTAAGTTCCTAATATTCTTATTAGCCAAGACTCCAAGCCCCTCAATCTCTGCCAGAGACACAGAGGAGCCAGCTGGTTAAGAACAGAACTTCTTTCCCAATCTGCTTTGAATTTTAAGCTCTCGAGTTTGCTCATCTGTAGCTGCCACTAAGGGCTGTCAGGAGTGGGGGATAACCAGGTTACACAGGCAGGGCCTGTGCTGCTGGACAACCTCAGCAGCAGGAAAATGAGCAGAGAGAGCAGCCAAAGTGAAACCTCGCTGTTTCTCCACCATCAATGAGGAATGGCCAAGGACTGGCTGGGCAGTCGCTTCTGCTCACCAACCACACCAAGAGCTGCTCTCCTCCTGCCTGTGTGAACTGCCCCCACTCCCTCCCCTCTGATTTCAGCTGGTGCTCATGTCTCATCTGCACAGGGCAAGAGGAATTTCAGAAGAGCCTTACTGCAAGCACACCCATCTACTGCCTCTGCCAGCACACACGACTCCGAACGTCCCCGTGCCTGGAATGTGATATAAGTACATACAGCAGGGAAAAAAACATTTCTGCAGACTGCATTTGACTTGTATCAAAATCCTAACGAACACCACATTTATTGTACTTTATTTACATGGTAGTCACGTATAATATAATACAATACAGCGTTCCATTTGCAGTGGTAGGCACTATGGGTTTTAAAAGGTCACAGCTCTTCCCCTGCTCCATCCCACCCCCTCCTCCCTACGGATGTGGTACCAAAGTGAACCAAGAGCTCCCTGTTGTGCGGTCCCAGCGCTGCTCCAGTTTCCCTCCGAACCTGCTCTGGGATGGCTCCTTCCCAAAAGCAGCGGAGGGAAGCTGCTTTCCTGCGCTAACATGGAGACTCCAGAACTTTGGTGGTCACAGACCACTGGCAGCCCTTAGCACTTGTCAGGGGCAGTCACGTGCAGCCTCCTCACCAGGCTTTGCACCAAAACATGGTGAAGGCAACGTGGGGCTACAGACCCCTAGCACAGGGAACAGGCCACCCGTGATCACAGAGCACCGCTTGGTCCTGCTGCAGCAGGACTTCAGGAAAACGGCTGGGAGTCTGCAAGAGGGATCATCCTCCTCCTCTGACCAGGCAGCAAGTGTCACAGGTGAAGAACAGGGGGCATTTCTTCCTTTCAAGTTCACAGTTAGAGTTGTGAGGCACCAAAAACACAGCACTGTTTGCACTGAGGGGTAAATGCACTGGTGTTTGTGCGATGCCATACTGCAAGAGAAAACGGGTTCTGGGGGCTGAGATCCGTGGCAGGGAAAGATGCCTTCTGCTGTCCCACCCACGGGCAATTCATTTGGGAAGAACTAAGATATATTAGGCCATATACAACTCTCTTGATGCCTGAGAGGTTTCTGCTTCTGATCCAAGAGCTGTGCAAACATCGCAAATAAAATTTACACCACCTGCTTCACCTCAGTACCAATTTGGTTTTGTCTGGGTTAACACCCTTCTGCTGTTTGCTCTCAGCAATTGCTCAAATGAGTGCATTAACCAGTAGAACACTGGGAGAGGCTGAGAATGTCAAGCATCTGTGAGAGAATATTCCTGGAAAGTGGAGTGTGAGTTGGAAGCCAGCACTCTGGCTGTCCTGGAGCACTCTGTGTCCAGCGGCGCTCAGCCCACTGGCACTGAGCAAGGATCCTCTTACTCACTTCCTAATAACTTATTTTTGAACTAAATATTTCTACTGATGAGAAAATTCCAGCCTAGGGAACTCAGGGAGCAGAAATATCCCCTGTGAGTTTTATGGCCTTCCAGAACAAACCTCTGTGTATGAATTACAAGAAAGCTTTTCCAACTCCTCCAGACCACAGATGACATGCAGAAACGACCTTGCAAATATACTGGAGGCATTTTGTTGGTTTTCTCAGCAATTTGCAATGAAAAAATAAAAGGGAAAATTCATTTATGAAGTTGCTATAAATTATTTGCCAAGTTGGAGCTGACAAGTTTCTTATTGCTTTCTGCCATATGCAGACACCAGTTTTGTGTAGAACAAGTCCAGCAACTACAAACTGTTCAGGGTATGACAAATCTTCTCCTTCTTAGGGTTGGACACCCTGCTCTGCCACACTTAATCTGAATGAAGGGGGGAAACATCACAAACTCATCCCACCCCAAAGACCCCATCCCTGGGATCACTCCACTCATCAAACAAATACAGACTGAAGCAAAGCTTTGACAAGCAAAACAACATAAACACTACAAACATCCTAAAGTCCTACTCTTGCAGCCATCTAAATAGATTGCTCTGTCCATGTGGCTGCTCCTGAATTCCCTTTTGGGACCAAGAAATGCTCAGAGCCAAGCAGCCATGGCAAGATTGAAGCTGAAAGAGAAGCAGTCCATGTTCACACTCTGCCCCAGGAAACATCAGGATTGCTTTTGGGCAGGCACAGCTTCCTTCTGCTCCCCTGGATTCAGGGAACAGACAAAGGCCAAAGATTTTACTTGGCATCACTAGTTAATAAAGAAGTACCTCATGTCTAAGAACTGCTGAAAGGCCATTTTTCAGCAAAGCAATTGTATTAAGACTCAGATTGGCTAGAAATGTCAATGGAATGATAGAAACCATCATTTGCAGCCTAGAATTTATAGATTTAGGGTATATAAGCAGAACAAACGATAACATTTTGAACATACATAAAGCTAAGTGAGACCTGCTGGCATCCCAGGCAAATTTAAAAGCCACTCAGTAACTCTGGATACCTGGTGTTGACCTGGTATAGCCAAGCTGTGCTTTGCCATCAGGGGAAGGAAGAACTGTGGCTGGAGAAAGGAAGCTGATGGTCAGTTTGGAAGAAACACCCACAAACCATGGGTCTGGTGCAGGTAGGGCTATCCAGGAGCACAGAAGGTGGATAATCCTTTTGGGGACACTGAGTGGCTCAGTTACAATGTCCTTTCCTCCTCAGATCAGTCTCAACCATCAGATAACTGTGGCTGAACCTGGCTCACACCAAAGGCTCCCATCTTAATAAACTGCTGCCTTTGTTCCCAGCACTTGTATCTTGGGTGCCAACAAAACAGGTGAGTCACAGCAATGTGGGATGCTGAGAGGTGAACCCAGACTTAGCTAAGAAAAGCCAGAACCCCTATTGCAAACGAGAGCAGGTCAGTATTATTGCTTGTAATCAGGGGTGCTCTGCCCTCTGCACAGGAAGCTTGTGAGCTTTGCACACATTAATCAGATCTAGAGAGAGAACAACAACAAACCTGCTCGTGTGTGCAAACACAGTTCACTTGAAATTAAGGGGATAGATGAGCACAGCTGCATTTAAAGGCAGAGCAGGAGTAAGTCTGGAATCCCTTGTGAATAAAGAAACAAAGCTGTTATCACATCAGTCCAGTGAAGCATTTTATACTGACAATTCCCCACATCACCTGCCAAGAATAAAGCAAACATCTCACCAGGAATGCTCAAGTCTGAAGGAAATACAGAGCCCAACACACCCAGCTGTGACTCAGCTCTCACAGGGCAGCAACAGCTGTGGCTGACTCGTGGACTAAAGCTTCACAGTGCTAGTAGGATTCAGGTTGCTGGGGGTTGGCTGTGGAGTGAAACTGTTGGTTGTGAGATGGAGTTTCTGTGTCCCAAGACCTCATTTACTGAGAAAAAATGTAGGTCTGTCTGAGACACAAATGTGATGAACATAAAACTCTGATGGGGATAGGAAGGTGTCCAAATCACATTCACTCCCTTAATTTTATTTTTTTTTTTCCCAAGGAAAAATAAGTCAATGCATCTGAGCCATTTGGAAATACTCCAATCACTTTCCAAAGGTCTGCAGACCATCAGTTCAATTTGGAAGCATTTTGAAGTGTAGCTAACGCAGATAATGGAAGCTAATTCCTCTCTGCATCCTTCCCTTCTCACCTTCTGAGCAAGGTGAGACCCAACCACGATTAACAGCAGCAGCACCAACGAGTTTAGTGCATCTCAGAGGAGAATGGCAGAAGGAGGTCCCTGTTAGCTGAATTGCCAGGAATGGAAGGTTTGTGATATTCAAGTGATAATTCAAGTGGTGGACTTTTCAGTCCCAATCTACATCCAAGATGTGCTGGGCAAAGTCAGAAAAATGGATGATTTCTGTATTTATTAAAAGGAGGTTTTGGAAATGCATCACCTTGTTTCCAAGGATGCAAAAAAAAAAAAAAGATTCCAGCGTCATCTGCACCAATTTTAGATTGGGGTCTCCTTTTGATTCCACTGGGGCTATGCCAAAGTGGGATCTGTGCAAGGGAAAGGAAACCCCAACCTGAAGTCATGCAAGGCAACTGGTCAATCCCAGAGAGTCTGCTGAATCTCAAGTAGTTTGTTTTTCCAAACATCCCATTCCTTAGCACACAGCCACATGGGGAACACAGTGCTTGGAAACACCAAAAGAACATTTCTGCTGAGACTGAGGCCTCAACAAACCCCTGAATTTCAATGCCCTTGAATATGAAGAAACAATTTCCACCACTGGATCTGGACCACACAGCTCAGACCATTCCCCTGTTTCTGTTCCTGGGAATGGGCATTGTCCTAACTCCATCCTTGTTTTAAGATTTCCTGCATGGTTAAGGCAGCTGTGGGATGGAGGTGAAGTGCTGACAGGTGAAGGCCCATAACACAGTTTGGGAAGCAGGAGGATGTCTGACACTCTTCATTTGTTATTCTGTAACAAAAATTGGGTTGCAGGCAAAAATGGCTTGTGATTCTGAAATCAGAAAGAACCGAAATGCCTGCTGGTGTGGATGAAGGGTTTGGTCTGTGTATTTTCTTTAAACTAAAGCTCTGTTCTTAAATCTGTACCAAAGCACTGACAGCAAAGCCCTTCATGATGCAGGGACCAGACCTAACCCTGGGAGAAAAAAAAAAGAGTGAGATGGGGGAAAAGCTTTTCAAAAGTTCCACTATCAAAAGAAATAAAATAACAATCATGCAGGAATTTCAAGTTACAGCTTAAAAATAATGTAAGTAACCCCATTCAACTGCACCTCCCATACATACTAAGAGAAGAGATCAAATGAAAAAAGTAAAGAAAAGCATAAACAAAAATGTTATATGCTCTGGAATCCTGTTTCTGTAACTCTGGTCAAGGGGGACTTTTGACTGTACCAACAAACAGCAGCTTGTGAACACTGAGAGTTTGTTTTGCATCATATCAATCAGCATGCTATTCTCCTTCACCTTGGACTTTCAGAGGGGAAAATCATGAAACTGTAAAAGGGGTTATGAAATTTCAAGCAATCAGGCTTTTAGAAAGGTTCTATTCTGTGACATTTGTGTTCGAGTCTGAAAGTGTGTGTATAGTATAAAATTATGAGCTAACATTTGAAAAGACAGCAGTCTAAGTAATAAATCTGCAGAATGAAGAGAACTGTACAGAATGATTTGAAAGGCTTATACTTGACAATTATATATATTTTATGAGACAGTTATGCACCCTGTGCCTTTTTTGAATTCACTGTTTTATGGATGCAGTATCTCTATTTTAGCAGACAGGATATACTAAACCAATGTAATGGTCTAAAAAGCATCATTTACCACCCAACATAACAATGGCACTGCATAGCTTTTTTTTTTCCTTAAAGTTTTTCATCAATTGAGTGATTCTTAACATGGCTGAAACCCAAGAATTAAATATCTGCAGTTACAATATTTGTTGAGTATTTGGCACAGTGGAGTTTATTTGATACACCCTTTATTCCTGCCCTTATTGTTGCTGAACATGTAATTCTGTGCATAAGTTACAAACACATATGTAAAGTCTGTCAAGTGGAAGCAGTTTGATACCACACACCCATGTTGCAAAGCTTGGATAAGAGCAAAGTCTGCTAAAAAGGTGCTGAACATGAGTGGCAAGTTACCAACCCTCTGTAATTGTGCCAGCTCTGGGGTGGCCACTGCAGCAATGGACAAAGGAACATCAGCCCCTCTGCCACCTGCATGCAAGTGACATCCAAAATTTGACTTAACAGGCCAGGTTATGTCTCTAAACATCCTCAAGTTCACAACAGCTTTGAAATTCACACAAAACAGGAACTTTTAATTATGATGCTAACCCTTAAAGCCTTTCTGACATTTAGTCCATCGGAAACAAGTCTGGTTCCTGGGGAAACACTCATCAAATGCTGCCAATTTGTACTGTTTCCCAGCAGGAATGTTTTGGAAAACAAAAATATGCATACAAAATAAGCCTGACCCCCACGCTTCTTGTAATCAGACAGAAGTTTCCCCATGGTGTTTGCAGGTTTTAGGTAAGACTGCACTGCAAGAGCCAAGCCAAATCTACTCCTGCATGGATGCTTTGTGGGGAGCTGAATGGAAGTTTGAGTTGCTCAATGCTGGCCAGCCTCTGCTCCCATAACCCAGCCTTCCAGAGGAACACGATTCCCACATGTGGAGGAGATTATTCCATCTTCCTCACACGGCTTCCACTGAAAGTCAGTGGAATTTCTCAGGTGAAAAATAAAATACCAGTTGTGAGGGTTGCAAGATTAAGGTCAGTATTCCTCTCATCTTGTACACACACACACACACACACACACACACACACACACACGCACACTTACTTTAAAGAAAACATCCACCACACGATTTCTAGATTGCAAATTATATATATATATATATCTTTAAAAACTGGAGAGAACATAAACAGCCTCTCCACATATATATGTATTCACTGAGTCACATAGAATATGAAAAAAACTATATTATGTAAATCATCATATTATCTATAATTCTCCAACTGACAATTGTTTTTATAGAGACACAGTGCATTCATTCTCTTTTTTAAAAACATATTATGTGTCTTCATTGGCTTGGTAGCATATTAGAATGAAGGCGTATGGATAAAAAATGCAGAGGATTAAACAAACCCCTTGAGTCACATTACGTTTGGGTGAATTAAACAGGATCCTTCCCCAAACTAGCATAAATAAATCCTCCTCATGGAAAAGTGTCAGCGATTTAAGGGTTAACATAGATTTGAAAATAATTTTTAAAAAAAACATCTTATTAGAGGACTACACAGATAAGTATTTGGAACTCATCCCCCTTTAAAAATGACAGCACGTTTGGCAAGTGTGAGCAAATGTCTTGAACTCTACTGGGTTTGAGATCTGAGCGCAGTTATTCACAGACAGCCACGAAGCTGCAATCTGCGAATAAGCCTGGGCTGGAAGGACTTGGATACCCCTGACAGCACTGCTTGGCACCGGGACGGTTTCCAGCAGCTTTCAAGGTATTTGTCGTGGACTTGTGGCTGGTGACAGAGTGTGACTGGTGGAAGGGCTCCAGCACCGCTCCCTCTTTGCCATCGCACACGCAGCACCTTGGAGCAGCACCCGGCCTGGCCAACCCCGCAGGGCTCTGCACACCCCATCTCAAATGGGAGAAAACCTATGGCTGTTATCACCTTGCTGTTATCACCTTGCTTTCTCTACGCCTCAGACCGGTGAGCCTCTGCAGATGCCCTCCTTGGAAGCTCGTACTGTCATCAAAGGGGCTGGTACCCAGCCACAAGGGCTCCCTGCTTTCTCCATCACCCTGCAGGATGTCACAAGTGATCCCATTAAAAGATGCTGTTCTCAAGAATCCTGGCTGGGTCTGACTTTGAGAAAAAGACAAAAGTTTCCTGTGTTGCCGTTGCTGTTTTGCAGGTGTTTCTTCTTTCATTCGTGCTCTCTCCTTGTTTTTATTAAAAAGGACCCTTGTATTATTAATATAGTTCACCCCTCCACAGTCACTATAAAACAGACTCCATATTTTCACACCACTCATGATCTTCAAGGTTATAGATAAATTTTGTCCTATGTGGTTGATTTTGGGGCACCGAGTCCCGCCCCAGATTGTCTAGGGTGAGAGTAGAGGCAAAAAACTCACTAGTGCTGAGACCACCTTCGTGGTTCTTGATGTATCTTTTATAGTTTTTCCTCAAGCACTGCCAGGTGGTTGTGTACAGGATGAATGCAAAGGACTTGAGGGCGATAGCGATGCTGACGTACAGGTATCTGTAGACCACGTTGTCGTAGAGCGCGCAGGCTCCTTGCTCGCCGCAGAACGTGCTCCAGAACAGACACGTGGAGTCGATCCCGGCCCCGAAGATCAGCGGAGGTGGGATAAAACCTGCCAAAATTAGAGAGACAAATCACGCTTTTATGAGCCCTGTGATCAGGAGAGAGGACGTGACGGCGGTGAGGGGAAAGAGGGTACTTTATCAAGGTTAATAGTCCCAGCTGCAGCCTGTGATTCTGATTTTTAAAGTTCTAAATCAACCTAAATGAAGTCTGTGGATGAGCTTTTAGGTTGGGCTTAACGGCAACGGAAGAGATTCCTGCTGGTATCAACACCCAGCAAGATTTTATTCAAGTTCGAGTGGCTTTTATTAAGCTTCTTGTTTGCTTAATGAGACTAAGTGGAGGGGTAAATGAAAGAGGAGGAGGACAGCTCACAGTTTAGACCCTGGCAATTCTGCACTTTAGGGCATTCACCTGAAGGATCTCATAGCACTTGAGCACCTAAAATCAGGGGCACTGAGATCCAGTTTTGGACTGTACCCTGACACAGCAAAATGTTTTCTCTGGGTCTAAAGAAAAGAAACAACAGCCTCTAATCGATGTCAAAGATGCCATCTGAAAAGAAGGGAAAATTTCAGAGTGCCATTAAATGAAATATCACAGCAGGATTCTCCCACAGCCGCTGCAGCTAACTACCAATGAGTGTTTCTCAATCATAGTTTGCAGCAGAGCTGCAGTCTTAAAGCAGAGTAATCACTCCAATCTCATTTAACTAATAAAGGCAACGTTTTACTTCTCTCCTTTTCCCCATCCTACAGGGACACTGCAGCAACCCCCCATTCCCCATCAGCCTGGTGGTGATTAGAACATCCACATTCCAGCCAGTGCACATGCACCGGGAAGAAAATGTGAACATTCTATATAATGTAACCATTCTCTACCTTCTGCTCTATTTATGGGCTAGAAGCAAATAAACCCTGAAAAAACTCCTGACTGATAAAGTCACTGCTGTGGTTAAGACAGCGAGCAAAGGAGAGCAGTGCATCTACAGAAATCCAACAGCAGGCAGGCACGACACCCCCGACAGTATCAGTGCATCCCTACGTGCTGTGATGCCTGAGACTCTATAAATACCTGTGAAGGCAGACACAAGGACTGCAGTTTTTAGACAGGAAAGTGTTTAATCTTGGATCCAGTTTCATCATTAACCTGGATTTCCAGGCTTAAAAAAGATACCTTCCTTCAGCTTGTCACGAGCAAAGAAGTGACATTCATGACATGTATCCTACGACTACAAATAAATTGGTTGTCTTCACTGTTCCCTGTGGTAACTGAGATCTCTTTATTTTATTTTGTTGATGACTGGAGCTCTGCAGATTTTGTTTGATCTTCCTTATATGCTGATAAATGCAGGAATTAAGAAAGGCTATATGGGCTTTTGGTACTCATTTTAACCAGTCATTAACAGCACAAATGTAGTAAATAAAACCAGATGATAAAAAAGCAAGACAATCTGTTTGTTCGAAATACTAGTTCCAGTCATCATATCTAAAATCCTGTCTATGTTCTGGAAAAAAATATCAGCACCAGCTCTTTGTTCATCATTTCAATGACTGAAAATTCCAGGCTGGGCTGGTTCTGCTTCTAAGTTAAAAGATGCTTTTTTAGTTGAAACCTGTGAACAACCCCATACTCAGCCTGGATTTTAAAAATTCAGCTGGGCTCCTGCCACAAACAAGCAAGAGGCTGTGCTGCTGACTGCAGTTTGTGTGCCCAGTGGTGCTGGATGGCACCTCAGGGGTAACATGCAGATGTGGCAGTGACTGAGGAGCCATGTGCTTTCTGGAACAGGACAAAACTGTATTTGGATGATTTTGAGGTGTGAGCCCCTGCTTGTTAACATGCTGAGAGATGTTGACACAAAGCTTTGGAGGTGTGCAGGCTGAACCTCAGAGAGAGCTGCCATCCCCACCTGCTGGCTTCAGCTGGCCTGCCTGGTGCCCATGACAATCTGGCCTGGAAAAGTGCTCCTCAGAAGACTTGAGGAAGGACCTGTTTCCTTTGAACTCCAAAGCTACTCCCATGTGAATGCAGGCATGGGGATCTGAAAAACCTTTAGCAACCAGTGAGTGTTTCAGCTTGTTTTTAGCAGAGGAGAGGACAAAAGACTCAAAGGAGTGACTTGGTGCTCAGAACCCCTGAGACAAGGGAGCTGAGGGGTTGCACTGCACACCAGAAACTTCTCCTGAGAGTTAAACACTGTTGGGTTTCTGTCATGTTAGAGGCAAATAACATCAGCTTGTAGGAAAAAAATCTAAGACAGTGCCCTGGTAAGCAGAGGCTTTTCTAGGATGCACGGTGAACACCACCCAGAAAGGATGCATCCAGGATCTTAAAGGTCTGAAATTCTTTGCCATTCCAGACAGTTCCATTCCAAACCTTTGGCTCCAATGGCACTGCTTTACCCTCTTCTCTGGGAAACTGCAGTAATGCTTTTATATGAAGACACTGTTAGGCTGCCCTCTCACAGCAGAATTCCTGTGAAATAAGATAATACATGCAGGAGGATACCAGGAGAATTCAGTCATGTTTCATGTTATTACAGTGAATATTAAAGAGAGTCAATCATGTTCTACCTCTTACTGCAAAGCATTGCAAAAATTTCTGCTATATATATGTATATATATATATTTCATTGCAGAAACTGTAGGGCTGCATAAAAAAAGGTGCTTCTGTCTTACTGAAATCTATTAGCTACGATTGCACCTTCGGGTCTCATACCTCTTGCATTTAATTCTCTCCTTTGGTTCAAGAAGCAGCTATTATCACTGTCTTCTTAAGTCAAAGCTTAAAGGTGAACTGAAAAGCTTTTAAAATAAATCAGTAAAGCTATTCTGAAACCCAGGTTGATAGGGGTACAATTTGGATACCCTTGCTCATGTGGAAAAGTATCTTTCTCTTCATTTTCTGTGTGTTCCAGCTACATTGCTGATACGCTTCAGGATGTGTCGTCTTATTTCATGGGAATCCCTTAGTGACAGAGCAACATATAAAGATCTGAGTTTAAATTCTCACTATGGCTTCTTTATTGGAATGAAAAAAAGAAACCTGTTCAACTTAAGCACACATATCTGAGCTTGATTTTAGAGGAATTCAGGATGCTGCTATCTCAGGAGGCTTCTCTCTTTTGAAAGGAAAAAAGAAAAGAGAAAAATCCCACCCAGAAGTATTTTTCCTTTGGAAACAACAGCCCACAGGCATCCTCCTTGCACACTTGCCTGCTGACACTCCACATTCAGCCAGTCAGAGCTGAAGTCAGGCCAAAACCGATGAGCAGCACCAGCAGCTAAAGAAAATGCTGTGTTTGCAAGGCTTGAACCAGAGCTGACCCAGGTCATCCCAGAAACTTCCCTTTGAGTTATCTGAGCTCTGGGTAAGTTAACTTGATGGAGCCTTTTGTATGACTGCAGTTAGTTCACCAAAACCAATTGATATCTAATTAGCTTCATTGTAAACTGGTCTGGGAGCACCATTTCCTGTTCAGTTAATGGGGAATAAGCTGTTAAAAAATAAGTAAAAAAATGAGGTCACTTATTCAAAGTGATATCTGGTACTGCTGGATTTTTGGGCCTGTACTTCCCAGTGTCTTGCTGTAGCCTAAGAGATGGCACTTTAATCTCCAGCTCATTCCTCTGGGACCAAGGGAGCCATGCAGGGGAGGTGCTCCCTGTGCCCTGCTAAAAAAAGTAAATTCCACTCCCACAACATGCAGAAACCCCGGGCATGCGATGGTGCCACACAACGATGGATCTGAGGATTTTGCACTGAATCACTGAGACTAATGAGCTGAACTAGAAGAGCTTTAAAATAGGAGCCACCTCTTCCAGAGGGGGAAAAATCCACCCAGAAACAAGCAGCAGATGAACAACAGCCTGGTGTATTCCTTTAATTCATACATGAGGAGCACACTCTGGTCCAGAGGAGCAGCCATATGCATTTTAATGGGATATTAACCCACAGGAGGATCCAAGGACTCAGCCAGACTCATTTTCCTGGTTTCCTTTCTGAGACACCCAAAGCAAAGGGCAAACCTACCATGTAACACAGGTCCTGTCCTTCAAAGGAGGGTGAAAATCCATATCCCTCTACTTCAGCAATAGGCAATGCAGCAGTAATTCTGCAAGCTGCTGACACGTGAATAACAGCTACAGAAGAGAAACTGGTTGTGTGGGACCATGGGAGAAACAGGCAGAAACAGTCATTTCTAGTGCAACACTGCATTTTCTTCCACTAGCACAACACAAAGAGCAGGAAAAGTGCCTTCAGGAGCCTTGGTGTGACACCCTTCATGGAGAGGCCTTGGACCCCAGTGTGTCAGACCCTGCCCACAACAGCACCACACAGAGGAGAAATCAACCCTTGCATGTTAAAAAGGGAGTTTTCCATGAGGGAGGAGAGGCTGGGAGACATGGACACACAACTTTTGTACCTACCTAGCAACCGGAGCAGCAGGAAAAGCACCCCCAGAGCGTAAGACTTGAGTTCAGGGCTCACGGTTCTGCAAGGAGGAGGGAGAGAGAGAGAGAGAGAGAGAGAGAAATCGATTCCTGTTGTTCTGCTTTGATTAACACACCCCCGGCCATTCTGTGCTGTCAGCCAGGATGCCACCAGCACCCCTTCAAAAAGTCATTAATGGGGCTGTTCCTCTGCCTTCTCCTGAACTGCCTACAGCCCCAAAAGTAATTGCTTTGGTGATAGGTTCAGGAATTAGCCAAGTCATTAATAACAACCGCTAATGTTGTCATTGGATGGGGAAAAATGAAATTCCCATCTCATTAAATCATTGTTTATAAGCTCCCTATCGTGTTTTCAAGGCTCCAGATGTTGAGAACTGGAGGGAGAGAAAACTTTTGGTTCTGAAACTCCCCAGACTACTGGGAACCAGAGAGGGAGGGAGGATGGTGGACCAAAAGGTTCAGTCAGCCTGTTGATTCAAGCCTCCCAGTGAGGAAGTGTTCAACACTAGTTTTGTAAGTCACTTTAGCATGTCACTTCTCTTATCTTGGGAAGACAGTGTTTGCAGTGTCTTCTGCTATGAACACAACCACTGCTGCATTATGTGTTATCCTTCAAAGGTGCTTTAAAAAACCACTCATGGCAGGGGTGGTTCTCTGTATAAACACTGAAGGGGCATCAGCCAAAACTGATAAAACACAACCAGTGAGAGCTCTGAAGTTAAGAGAAGACCATTACACATTCATGGGCCATGTAATACCACATCATGACTTCTGCATGAAGCCTGTGACCTCGGGATGAATTTCAGCAGTTTTCAGGCAGACCCCCTGAAAATATATATGCTTTATATAAAGCCTTTATGCCAGGAATTTTATGACCTTGGGAAAATGTTCCAAGGGTTAATGGCTTGGCTCAAATAGGATTCTACAGTTGGGTGGGAAATGAAGGAAACAGAGCATTAAAAGTTTATTTTAATAAAAAAACAGATAATCACATGAAATATTCATAGTGGCCTTTTAACTGGTGGTGGTGTCCTTCCATCCACTTGTCTACATTTGAGACCAAAGTCAACCCTCATACCTTAGGGTGGAGTAAAAATTGCCACTTGGAGACATCTCCTTTTCTCACTGACTGCAGCAGTGACCAAATGACTTGCTTAGACAAGACATTTAATTTGTAGACACTGAGTCCATTTTTAAATAACCAAGGGAGCTGTCAATGTCACTTTACACTGCTCTGGACACCAAGGACACTTTCACGTGCCACAATTTTCTTTAAGCAATGGAAGATGGCAGCTGCAAGAGAGCACAAGGTGGTATCTGGCTCAGAGCTCTCCTCTGTATATTTGGTGGCTATCAGTGATTCTGAGTGAAGCTGCAAATCTGGATGTATGAATTGTTTATTTCCTACAGCTGTGAACTGAGTATGTTTAATTTTCCCTTTGCTTTTCTTATTCCCCGGTATTCTTCTTCCTGGCTGGTGCTGGGCTTATCTCATTTGAAGACAACACTAAGATGTCTCCATGCAGAATCCTAAAGGTGCTGGCAGCTCCCTTGAACAAAGAACTCCTCAAACTTCAAATTGCTTTTGTCACAATATTTATCATGAGGAATTTGATTTCCCTTTAGCTACCAGAGATGCAAAGAGAGAAATGAACTAGGAGGTGGAATATCTCATTTTGTATCCTGCAGTGAGACATGCCCTCAAAGAGCTGTTCTGTCCAAAATCCACTCAAGAGTGTGTTTCTAATACAGAATTTATTGATTGAATTTTATTGGAATTTTCCAGGCAGCAGAATGGATCTGCTATTTATGCCTTTGGTTATTATTCTCAGTAAGTGACAGCTTGGACAGCTAAGTAATTCTGGATAAATGTGGGCTTAGATATATATGTATATCATAAGGTGCAGTGTTCCATATGTCTGGAAATAACACAAGGTCAGTTATTTGAATAAGCTACTTTTGCCCACCTATTCATATTGGTTTAACTCAGACATGTCCTTCAGACTTCCAAGTTCCTTATGTTCTTGGACTTGTTCCAGGGTGAGAGAAGTTAAACTCCAGTCAGGGAGGTACTCACCAAAGCTAGACTCTGCCACAGCTTTTCATTTTTCCGTGGTTTCTATGGTCTCTAGCCCATCTCTAAAGGTGAGCCTAAGCCTCTCTCTAAGCCATTACGTGCTGAGAACATGGGGTGGCAATTTTGCCCTTCTCCTGATGCAGCTGTAACTTCCTTATTACCTGGACTGGAAACTGCACATCTGTATTTCCATGCTAATCCCAGAAGAACAACTCCTGCCACCATTCTCTGCAAGATCCCTACAGGAATCTTGTCCATTTGCAGGCCTGGTTCCTCCTCACTCCCTGACTTTACCAAAGGAGAGGTTGAGCAACTCCTGTTTGAACAGCTCCTGCTCCATACTGCAGGCCCTGAACTGGGGCCATGCCATGGCTAAACCAAGTGAAAAAGTGGCTTAGGGAGAAAATGGCTTGACTGGAGGTTCAGTTCAAACTCATGGATCTGGAGGCAGTGAATTCAGTGCCAAAGGCAGAGGCCAGGAGTTGTGTGGAACCCCCAGCTCCCTGCAGCTCCTGGCTGTGCCCTAGGGTCCCTTCAGCCCTGAGCCCATGCCAAGAGTGATGCCTCATCAGCCCATGCCTGATGAGGATGGTGGCTGATGGCCCTGCTTGGTGAGGATGAGGACTGAAGCCCTACCTGGTGAGGATGATGATGGACATTCCTGCCTGGTGAGGATGAGGACTGAAGCCCTACCTGGTGAGGATGATGATGGACATTCCTGCCTGGTGAGGATGAGGACTGAAGCCCTACCTGGTGAAGATGATGATGGACATCCCTGCCTGGTGAAGATGAGGACTGAAGCCCTGCCTGGT